>JAQQSU010015044.1:0-11270 GCA_028627135.1 Pseudochirops cupreus
TTACATTATTTTTCTTGGTTTTTTTGTTTTTTGCTACATGGCTAATGTGGCAATGTTGTTTGCATGCCTCCAAATGAACAATTGCTAATTACTTGCCTTCTCAATAGTAGGAGAGGAACAAGAGAGAGGAAGAGAACTTGGAACTCATTTTTTTAATGAATGAATGAATAAGAATTTCACAAAAAAGTGAGAAGACAGACTAACAGACCCATTCAGTTCTTGCAAAGGTTCTGCCAAGTCTATTGTATTTTATGCATTCGTTTCTCAATGACATTGTCTCCTCATACAAGTTTCCAAAGATGATATATTAAATAGGGGGCAGTAGGTTACTTTATATTTTTGGAATGTGTTTATCTCATTCTTTCTCCCTGGGCATCATCCATTCATCTTTTCAGTAACTTTATTGCTAGTATGAAGTCCTAGACTAAGCCCAGTTTCACATGTCCAAAGTTTATTATCCCTAAAATAATTATTAGATGGGATTCAATTCATAAAATTGCAAATTTAAACCCTGAAGGGACTTCAGAAGTCACCTAGTTTAACTCCCTCATTTTATGAATGAGGAAACTGAGGATCCAAGAGGTTAAATGCCTGGCCCAGTTTCACACAGATGGCAGAAGTGGGATCCTCTTTCTTTCTCAAATCAATAACAAATATTTATTACACATCTTCTACGTAGAAGTCACTGTGCCAGGGTCTGGGAACACAACAATGAAGAATATCATAGTCCCTGACCTCAAGGAGCTTCAAATTTGCTAAGCGGAATGGCTAAACCAGACTTCAGAATAGACTCTCTGATGGTCAGTCAGCAGCTATCACTCTACTATCGTCTACTATGATATCTCCCATTTACTTACTCTCCATAGTCATTTTGCTCCCAATGTGAATTCCATGAAGCTGCAATTCCATGAAGCTGTTCCACCATTCCCATTTTATAGAGGAAAATGAGGTACAGAAAGAGAGGCGATTTTCCCAAAGTCATACAAGTCATAAGTGGCAAAGCCAGTATATCTCTGAACCCAGAACAAGTATTCTATGTACCACACTGCCTCTTATGTGAACTCTCACATATCTCTTCCACCTCTCATTCCCTATCCATATATTTCCCTGAATTCAATCTCTGGAACTTTCAGGGCAAACTTTAACACACCCATAATCCTCATCATCCAAGCTCAGCCCCCCGCCCCATCAACTGAAGCAAGCCAAAGAGGGCCACAAATGACTGAGCTGAGGGAGGGACAGTTGAGTAAAAAGTCTCTGATTTGCTATAGGGAACAATGACTGGTTCTCAATAGAGCAGAAGAACCAGTTGTCCATGAAATAGAATCATCAATATTGGTGCCCTCATGCTATGATATGGTGACCTTCTGACGAATCCCACAGGACTTTTAAAATAACTATATAGTGTTCCATTTAGCATAGCTGAACATCCACTAGGAAAACACATTCCAAGAATGTATCACACCCTGCTCTCTCTGCTTCTTGGGATTGGCACAAAGGCAGGAAGATTACTAAGTAAACCAAATCCTAGACTCAAGAAATGTACTTCATTGATTTTAGTATCTTGCTAATTAGGTCACATATACTCCATAAGGCTTCTCTTGGGGCACCTTCCTACTAGGTCAATGGGACAACCAAAAGACCATGCCCGAGTTTTGGTGGATTTCCAGTCAGAGGATTTAGGAGTGAATCCTGTTTCCTCTACATAATGTTTCTGTAACTTTGGGCATCACATAACCTCTCCTATATATCAGTTTCCTCCACTGTAAAATGAGTGGGTTGGACTAGGTTTTAACCTTGGGTCTATGAACATTTTTTTTCTTTTTTTTTCTTTTTTGAATTTTGGAGGGCAATTGGGGTTAAGTGACTTGCCCAAAGTCACATGACTAGTAAGTGTGTCAAGTGTCTGAGGTTGGATTTGAACTCAGGCCCCCCTGACTCCAGGGCTGGTGCTCTATTCACTACACCACCTAGCCACCCCCAAACATTTTTTTTCAAAGACAAATTTTGACAACTGTATTTCAATATAATTGACTTTCTTTTGTAATCCTATAGATTTTAATTTATGTATTTCAAACATGACTCTGAAAAAGAGTCCATGGCAAAACTTGACCTTTTGCCAAAAGGGTCCATGAAAGAAAAAAGTTTAAGAACTCACAGGCTAGAAGATCACTAAAATTCCTTCCAATTTCAAATGCTGTGTGAGTGAAGGTGTTCAAGCATCCTATCCTTACCATCAAAGTTCTATCAGTTTATAATTAATATGCAATTAGTTCATTTATTTGAGTTCATTATTTAGTTTAGTAAATGCCATTTAGGTTTGTCTCTCCATCTTTCTGTACCATTATTGCCTGACCTTAAGGAGTTTATTGTTTAGGTCAGGAATAACCTGACCTGCTCTTTTGTGTTTTGCTCTAAGTAACATTTTTTTTTTACTCACAGGAATGCATTGCTTGACCTTGGTACTAAGGACCATCCTATTAATCAAGAATGCTCATCTTTTTTACATTTTAAATTATAACAGAATAAGAAATGCAAGAAAGGAAAGTGTATCTACTGTTGTTTAATGATAGATGTCACATTGTGTACAAATAGCCACATTTTAGGAAAAGAAAGAAAATCCACTAGATGTCACCATAAGCTCCCTGATAGAATTGGTTCCTGCGTATGTCCTCAGCATTACTGAGGATAGAACGTGGCTTAGCTGTAAAGGCTTCCTTCCTAGTCACAATTCACATATAGAAACTGTGAACATAGCATGCAACCCGGTTTTAGAACTACAGTACTGAAAAGGAGTTAGAGATTTCTTAGCCCCACTGGGAAGAAAGCTAAGGAGAACAGGAAGAGAAGACATGAACAGGTGAGCCAGGATTGGCATGTAGGACTTCAAGCCAGAACTGATGAAGAGAAACAGTAGCTAGCAATTCCAGGTATTAAGAAAGCACAGCAGGGCCTTGTGCCAGGAGTTGAGGGTGATACCAGGGCTGGGAATATCTCCCAATTAGATTATAAGTCCTTTGAAGGTAGCACCCACATCTTATTTTATCCTTGTATTTTCCTCAGCATTTAGCACATATTTGGTATGATTTTCGTAAGGAAAAATGAAATGGGAGAGTAGACCATGAAGGGGATATGTCATGAGTCAACATACATCAAAATGAAAAAACTCTTATTGAACAGTAAGTAAAAAAAAAAATGACTTGGAAAGGAAGATCAAAACCAGATGCTGGAAGGCCTTGAATGTCAAGGAATTTGTACATTATTCAATAAGAATGTACTTATGGGATTGTGATAAGGATCCAATGAGATGATATATGTGAAGCTCTTAGTGAATTGTAAAGTATTACATAAATGGAAGTTGCAACAGAAAGGAAGAAAGAGCAGGTGGGAAGGCCATTGCGTAAGATCAATGAAAAGGAACTGATGGCTGATTTGAATGGCCGTCAAACACCGTCCTTAACTGGGGAGGTATGTCGGCTTGAAGGGCTCTTTCCTCAACGGAGTTGCTCTTGAAATTATTGCAGCTGTGTTGGGTTAAGAAAAGCTGTTTAGTATAACCACAATTTTTATGGTCTTGTGTCTGGGTATTACATAATAGCATAAAGGTATAATATTAAAAAGTACTCTATTTGATGAATTCTTTTATCCTCTGGTATCTGTACTGAGCTCTGTTTAAAAAAAATACACATACCAAAGGTATCTCCTCTTCAGCACTGGGGATTCCTATAACATGGAAAAACACTAGGCCTAGAGAGAGAAGT
This sequence comes from Pseudochirops cupreus, assembly GCA_028627135.1. NCBI lineage: Eukaryota > Metazoa > Chordata > Mammalia > Diprotodontia > Pseudocheiridae > Pseudochirops > Pseudochirops cupreus. The sequence goes on from JAQQSU010015044.1 coordinate 3,762, forward strand.
GGTGAATAAGAATGCCAAGTAAATAAGGAAAATGAAAGAATTCAGTGACTGATTTCTCCAAGAATCTAATCTCCAGGTAACCAAGAAACAAAATAAGCAGATTTCTGGAAATTGAGTCCCAAAGCCATCATTCAGGATAAATAAAAACAAGATTTTTCTTCAGAGATTTACCAACTAGCAGCCACTACTAATAATAAAGTCAGATTAATCCCTACAAAAACTCTGCATTCCTGAAATCTGTTTTTTGTCGCCTTTGTCCAACCTGTTGCAGCATCCATCTTCCCCACTGTTATCCAGAGAGGCAAGCTTTCTATGCTTATGGCAGAGGAAATGGAACAAGCATACAAAAAGCATCCCCCTGGGAGCCACAACCTTGATCAGGTTTGTCAGGATGGTATGATCCTACCATCACCATTCCTAGTCAATAATCCCAGTTGGGCAGCCTGAGTACAATGGCTTCACTTATGTCAACATGACACCACAAACCATTCCTTCGTTAAAAGAAGTTGGAGTTGGGACAAGGAATTTTACACCCTAAAGAAGATGGACCTTTTCCAGTGACACATAAACATTTATCACGCCATTGGGCTCTCCATAGCCATTTAAGGAAAAGTCTTTTTTGGAAAGAAGCTATCTGTTGCTTGACCAAGGTACCAGTCGCATGCTAATATTGTGAATCTATCTTTTCACTATACTGTGGCCTTTGTTTTCCATCAACCAATTCTGAAATTGAGGAAAGACCATGCAAATTTCTATTTGTACTCCCCATGGGTCTTGCTTTCATAGAGGAAATCTTTGAGTAAATAAACAGAAAGAAATTTTTGGACCCTGAGCATTCAGCTACAAACATTCCAATGTATCTATGGGTCTTATTAAGTTGGGAATTTTCTCCATAGAAGCACTTTGTAACATTTGACATTGAGCAAGTTATCTAATTTCTCCAGTCTTTAGTTTCCTTATCTGTAAAATCAGGGAATTACAGTTATCCCTTCCACATCATGGGAGTTAGGGGCACAACACCCCTGAAATCTGAAAAATCTACATAGACTTCTTCAGAGAAGAAGTCTGAATTTTTTTATTTTTATGGGGTGTTTACAGTATCTTATCATAAGCTCCATGTCATCTGCTGGTCCTTGTGTGTCATCTGCAGCTTCCACAAAACTCCCCAAAAATTCTCATTTAATTTCTTATGCCAACTCACAATATATTGTAATCACAATGTGAAAAGCTGTGATGTGGAAGAAATAACTGTGTTTTTTTCTAGCTACAAATCCATTGTTTCTATTATATTCATACTTGCCAATCCTTTTTGACTCTTTTCTATGCTTCCCACAAGCTCACCACAGTAGAGGTCACCCAACATGCGGGAAGTCTTCTTTGCTTTCTCTTGACATCACAAGGATAAACATGAAATGTATTGGTTGGTAATACCATGCTCTCACCAAATGATGAACCCATGTCTTTTTTCAATCACTCAAATTAAAAAAAAATTTCTTTTTATTGTGAATTTTAAAAAATCATCAAACTTAAAGAAATCATCATAGAACTACATATGAAACTGCTAGCTTCTGTTAAGTATTTTTTAAAGAAATATTTCTTTGATGATGACTTTTTAGTAAACTTCTCCTTTGTGATTCTTTGTTAATGACATTTTTAGACTCCTTTCTACCATGTATCTCTCCATTGTTCACTGGGCATGTTAACCAAAAGTCGCAACTCCACAAGATGTGGGTAATAACTTGATTTATTACAAGTGAAAGGCACATACATCTGGGAACACCTCATACCAAAAAGCCCACCCCACGGACAGAGCCTTGGATATTTATGGGGTACAGCAAAAAGGGGGAAGTCTCATGGGAGGAGTGGAGGGCAATCCCTTCCCAAATGGGCATGGCATGGGAATAGGAAGGAAAAGGTAAAGAAGGGGGAGTAAGAGAGAATAGACAGGCTTGGGAATGTCAGACTAAGGAAGGAAGCTGTTCTGCTTATCTGAAAGGGTCCTAGATGCACAAACACTTTATCAGTCTGGGCAGACTGGATAGAGCCAGGCTTGCAGCTGACTTGGCTTCAAGGGCACTGAATCTTTAATAGAGTTCAGTTCAAACAATCACTGTTATGTTAGTTTAGAGGGGCTTCATCTCTGGAAAATAGAACAACTCAAGAAAACAAGTTCAAGAGGCCCCTCCATTGGTGGTCGGTCCTCAATTTCAGTTCTTTAGAGATTCTAGGGTTGTATGACTCAGCCATACAATACCACTAGAAGAAGATAAGTATTCAGAAAGATGGAACTCTGTGTAAGAAAGACTCTTGGAGTTATTTAGAGAACTTTGAAATCCCCAAAGGCAATACAATCCAGTCTTCATGATGTTTACTTCTAAACCCAACACTGTCCATTTTCAGTATCTGTCCAAGATACATGTATAAAGGGAAAAGAAACCTCATGTAGGTCAGGGATCTGTGTGCATACAAGAGGTTGTCTAGTGCCAGACTAGGCAAGAAACAAGCAACATGTGCTAAAGTGGGCAGACAGGATTTGGATATCGACCATATGTACTTCTTTGCCTCACCCATCTCATTCCCCTGTTGATTTTCTCTCCAGATTCATAAACAGAAAAATCTCTCAAAGCCCTAACACTTTTTTTTGGAAGAAAGCTCTTATAGTCCATGAATTTGGGGGCAGGAGAGGTTGTGTTTCTTGGCTTGTTGCATCTATTTTTCATTGGTTCTCTTTGGGTCAATGGCTAGGCTTTAGAAGTAGGGGAGATCAATGGTTGACAGCACAGAGGCATCCTTATATGGTCAAGGCTGCACAGTCTCATTAGGTCCAAATAACTTTGCTCCATTGCCACGCGGAGTTGGGAGCTAATATGGGAGAAAGAGCACTTGACTAGCACATAGGAGTCCTGGCTTCTCATTCCAGTTCTGTCATTTCCCATCGCATGACTTTTAGCAAGTCAACTGGCCTCTCCAAACCTCAGTTTCCTCATCTGTCAAATAAGGACAAGAATCCTTCCTCTCTTGTAAATAAGTAAGACAGTGAAAGTAGAATGCTTTGCAAATAGAAAGTTCTATTCAAATATAAAGCTATTGTGTAGTCCTTGCATCTCAACAGTCAAATGTATGGTTATTGGAAAAGCTCCAACGTGGGAATCACAAGACTTTATTTCTAGTCCTAGCTCTGACATTAACCATGTATGTGAATAAATCACCATTTCTTTCAGCCTCAGTTCCTTCATCTGAAAAATCAGGGGGTTAGACTGGAAGAAGTCTATGACTCCATCCAGTTCTAAATAAAAATAACCCTAAGTCTCTAGTTCCTATAATCTTTAAGTTTCCCAACAGTTTTGACACTCTAAGGACTTGTCCAGCTGTCATAGTCTATGCTTTGAAGGTTCTTCCAGCTCTGAAATTCCATGTTCTATGTTCTCCAGTTCTGTCCTGTTCTGATATTCTTCTGTTTGAAGGATCCAACTGGGAGTGTATGGCCCATGGGCACCGATCACTATTGGGCCCCGCCACACAGCTGACTACCTGAGGGATCATGACCATTTGGAAGTTTCTTGTTATATTTTCCTACAGATTTTTTATCTAGTACCTACTTTCGCAGGTCCCGGAAATCTACCCAACATGAGCTTAATAAAAATGGAAACTTGGAGATCCGTTTCTGGAACCTAGTAGCTGCTTGAGGATTCCCTGGCCCCACAGAAAAGATTTATTTGGAATCTTGTTATGAGAACTTGAACTGTGAACTGCTCTCATGACCATCGTGCTAGCCTGGCAAATGAAAGGATTATAAAGGCAGTTACAAAAACCTTCTCACTGGGGATTCCCTGCAAGAAAATCAAGGTTGATCAGCTGAGTGTGTCTGTATATGTGTGTGCTCATGGGAACAGAAAAATAAACACACAATGCAAAAACACACACAAATAAACATATACCATCTGATTTTGCGTAGGCTCAGAAGGACCTCAGGGTTACCTATGGTCTCTCCCAGTTCTGTTGACTAAGAGAAACCAATACTTTAAAGCACCAGAGTCAGGTATGGTCTGAATTAGATGAAAAGAAGCTCACTGGCCATCTTGTCCAAACCATATCTGCCCAAGAATTCCCTCTGCAACACACCTGACAAGGGTTTATACAGCATTTTATTGAATTGAAAGGTAACACAATAATTACCGAAGGAATCTATTCATCTTTTGGAGAATTCTAAGAAGTTTTTTCTTACCTTAAGCCTAAATCTATCATTTATTTCTCCTAACTTTGCTCTTTGGGGCTAAATGCAACATGACAACGATAATAGTTAGCATTTTTATAGTATCTTAAGATTGGCAAAGCACATTACATGTCATCTCATTTGATCTTCACAACAATCATGTGAGGTAGGTGCTATTATTATTCCCACTTTACAATAAGGGAAACTGAGGTAGGCAGCTCTTTAAGTAACTTGTCCTGGGTCACACAGCTAATAAATGCCTAAGGCTAGATTTGAACACAGGTCTTCCTGAATCTAGGCCTGGAACTCTACCTACTCTGCTATCTAGCTGCTATTTAAAGAGTTATTACTATCACTTCCTCCAATCTTCTCTTCTATGACCTTGCCATCAACAAAACTTAAATAACCCTTTTGTTGTCCTAAGAACTTATACAATCTGCTCATTCTCAGGGTTGATGTAACACATCTTATTTTAACAGAACTATTTCACCTTTTTTGGAAAATATTTATCCTTGTTTACCTGCCCTCCTCATCTTCAATCTACATCATTTTTAAACCCAAGATACTGTAGGTATTATTGGTTCATCTTGGTCTTTTTAGACATTAACTCTTTCTCATCAGAAACATTTCTGGTTTTGTTTTCAAGATTTCATTCTGGAAATCTCGCTATCACTCTTGGGTCAACTTCCCCTACAAAACTTTAGGCATTGAGAGATTATCTATCCTTTCTCTGAATTCTTTGACATTTGTTCTCCTTGTATCTTGGGTGTGCATTTCTCTTTAGTTAACACAAACTATTAAATAGCATGACTATTTGCCTACAGATCCTAAGGGAGGAGAAAACATGCAAGTAAATGCATGTATACACAATATATGTAGAAAATGTATCCATTGAAATAACAAAACATAAATATAAAGAAGGATGTAGTTATGTTTTTAGTCACTTGGAAGGGGTGGAACATACAAAAATGTTATCTGTGATCTTTTGTTTTTCTTATAAACCAATTCCTGAAGCCTTTAAAATTGGATGATGTGCTTAGCAGATTACTTTTGTGTTTGCTTGGTCAGGACTGTGAGCTTTTCCCAACCTGATCCTTGTCAAATGCTACAATCACATCTTCACATGACATATCAGGTACTGAGGTCACAGAGTCTAACTAAGGCATCTCCACTATTATTATTGATGAGAATATATCGCTATAGAAACACTAGAATATCCATCCCATTTCACCGTTCTGAGCCATTAAAGGAGCTGGATCCCAAAGAAATTACAAAGCATCAATACCATTCTTCTCCCTGGATTATAATTTTGAATTTTGTTTTTACAGAAACTACTGGCGCCCAGGGTGAAGACGGAGTCATTTAGAACCTAATGAATCCCACACATCATTCTCAGTTGAGAGAATGAAAAACATATCATTTTAATGGCAAAACATTACTTTCTCCAGCAAATTGTCAAGGCAGATGAAATTGGGTTGTTGCCTGAGTAGATATAAACACTGGGCTCAAACCACTATTTGGGGACCCCAGGAAAGCAATTAAAAGCCCCCAAAGTTTTCAGTTGATGACAAATGGCAGGAGAACAATTTTTCTTCATTCCCCACAGAAATCCTCAGTCCTGTACCAGATGGTAGGGCAGCTAATACTTTAGTGACATTCAAGAAAACAGATGTCACAAGTTAAGAGTAGAATGAGACAGGAGAGTGAGTTAGGTTTTGCTCAGGAAACAAATCTCTGGGCTGTGGACACATCCCCTCTAACTCCCCATCTTTTAAGAAAAAACCTTTCCCCACTATCCAAAAGACACAGACAATTCTAGTATACAACTCAAATATGTAGGCAGATAATTGGCACCAAGGCTAGGGCACTGAACCTGGAGTCCAAAAGACTGCAAGTTAAAATCTGGTCTTAGACATTTAGTAGCTATGCAAACCTGCCTCAATTTCCTCAGTAAAATGGGGATAATAACACATCTAAGGGTTGTTGGCAGGATAGAAAAAAATCTTTGTGAAGTGCTTTGCAAACCTTAAAGTGATGCAAACACTCACCCACACACATATATATTTACATATACAGAAATATTGTTTATACAGCTTTTTATAAAGGGAGTATGGCATAATAGAGAGTCATTCTCAAAACCAGAAAAAGCAGGGTTGCAATTCTGCTTCTTACATAATGGCTATATGTGCTCTAGGCAACTCTCTAAGATTGGAAGTTGCAAAGATGTTTACCCATATTGGTCAAGAAGTTTACTCACCTGGTAGTTGTTTCTACCAGTAACTAAAGTTCACTACAATGCTAGAGGGTTCATATGTACAACTGTGGTCAATTACAAGTCATTTCACATGGTTCAGCCTTCCTAGCTCAGGCTTAAAGCACTGAAAGGTCCTTTCTGGGCACTCCTCACCACTCCCCCCTCTCTTGTTTGAAGGGGACTTTAGAAATTACAGAATCATAGAATCTCAGCATTGAAAGAGACTCCAGAGACCATTTAATCCAACTATTACCTAGAGCCAAAATCCCCACCATAATTTTCAAAACAGAGCCAAAACTAGGAAATCTGAAAACTAGGGAAACATCAGTTGGTAGAGAGAGGGTGGGGATATGAGTGGGGTCTGGGTTCCACTTGCCTGACCAGAATCAGGCCTACCCCTCCTACCCCTCCTCCAGGATGAAGTATGGTTCAGGGAAGCACATCTCCAGCTCTGAGTAACTAAGCTCTTGTCCCCGAAGGGTGAGGGGCCCTGAAGTGCTTCCTTTCCAGGTGACTAACATTAGAAACCACAGAAGTGTCTTTATCTAAGGAACCACCTTCTCATCCAAGAAACAGCCCTCTTCCCTGAGGTCTCAGGTCCTTAAGGTGTCCCTATTTAAAGACATATTGTAGGGGGGGTGGAGCCAAGATGGCAGCGTAGCAGCAGTAACATATCGCAGCTCTCACATAGCCACCCCAAAATACCCATAAAATAGGACTCTAAACCAATCCTAGAACTCCAAAACGCACACAAAGATACTTCCCACTAAAGTCAGCTCGGCTACGAGGAACCATATCAGCACTGCAAACCTAAACCAGCCTGGCCTGAAGCCGGGCTGTGCCCCGGGGGGCGGCTGGACGGGAGGAGTGGAGGAGCTGAGGAGCTTCAGGTGAGCTGATTAGCAGCAGCTGTGAATGGGAATTGTGAAAGGGGCAGATAAGCAGTCCGGCCAGAAGGCCTCCAGAGTGGAAAAACGAAAGGCAGAGGTTTTGCACCCGCCTGGGCTTTGCAGCTTCCCGCCCGAATTCACCGATCACCTCC
>JAQQSU010015045.1:0-11270 GCA_028627135.1 Pseudochirops cupreus
TGAGGGGGGAAGACATAGGAGAGAATAGATTGGGGGAGGGGGGATACACTGGGATGGCTGTTTTGGGGTGGTGTGTAGGGGGGAAATGGGGAGAAAATCTATAACTCAAAATCTTGTGGAAATGAATGATGCAAACTAAAATAAAATTTAAAAAAAATGAGGAAACAGCCTGGGGAAGTCTAGTGACTTGCTCAAGAGCACACAACTAGTAAGAATCAAGGAAAAGTTGTGAAAAAAGGTCTTGGATTCCAGATTCTATGTTCTTCCCACTGTATCAAGCTGCTGCCTCTGGATCTATCGTTCAGGAAAAAGCCAGGCACTGCAAGCTTGTCATTCTGCTATGAAAGCTCTCTGTACATCCAAATGTAACTATGGTTTGATGTTCAGGTTGCCTCAGTGGGGTTTAAACTGAATACTGCAGATTTCCTCTCCTCTACCTTTTCCCTGTTTCTCCCCCCATTTCCATTCTGATCACCATTTAGGTCAGGTTAGGCTTCATGATCCTCATCAATATTCAGGGATACCATAGACAGGACTACTCATTGGGTATGGGTCTGGCCAAAAGACCACGGAAAGTCCTTCCACTGCTGATATTCTGTGAAGAGTCCAAAGAGGAAATTTACTTCAGCTTTTCAATTTACAGCTCTTAGGAACCTGAGAGACCATCTTGATCATCCCCCTCTTTTTTACAGGCAAGAAACTGAGGCTTGCATGAGGGAAATGATTTGCCCAGTCACACTAAGTGGCAGAGCCAGGATTCAAACCCACATTCTACACCTCTAAATTCAACTCTCTTTTCACAGTATCATGTTTTTACCATCCCCATATGACAAAGATAAAACTGAAGCTGAGAAGTTTATTTGGCAGACATGAGGAAAATCTAGAGAGGGAACATAAAGTTCCTAGAGGTAATTCTTAATAGGTATAGCTGTCTCCAAATACCTGAAGAGCTGTCATGGGAAAGAGGGATCAGACTTGTTCTGCCTGGCTCCAGAGGGAAGAACTAGAAGCAATGGGTGGAAGTTGCAAAAAGAAAGATTTAGGTTTGATATAAGGAGAAATCTGCTAACAATTAGAGTTATCTAAAAGTATCATGATAGTTGAGTTCCCCTGTTTTGGAGGTAGTCAAGCAAATGCTGTCTACATATCAAGTACTGAGGAGAAGGAATTCTTTCTCTAATACAAAATAGACCAAATAGCCTCTGAGGACCCTTCCAACTCTAAAATTCTTTGATTTTGAATACCACCAGGGGTCCATATTAACAAACTAGTATTAGATGGTCAATGAAAATGACCAACTAAATTCAATTTTTGTTTATTCAACAAACCAAACACTTATACAAGGCTTACTACGTGCTGGGGGGCAATCTAATGTGTAGTGATCTCCAGTGATGTGAATCATTCCTCTAACATTGAAAACCTATCTACACACATCCATCCTGTAAGGCTCTTGTCCACAACTTCCCATCAACTTATCGGGCAAGCCAGTTTAGTTGAAGCTGCAAGAACCCTGGGATGAGATAGTAGGTAGAATGTACCTGATGGATTAAACATCTTCCTATCAGCCCCTTTCAAACCCTAGTGGAGACAATACAGGATCCAGAGGCTAAGAGCCCTGGGAGCAGAAGTGTGTCCTTCTTTCCCCCTACCTGTTTCTGATCTTTCTACTCTACTTATAATCCAGACCCTAAGTCATCAGAGAGAGAAGTTTGTGGAAAAGAAGCCAACCATCCTCCCCCTCAACTAATATCAAATGTCAACTAAATGATATTTATCAGCTAGTAAAGCCCAAATGCCCCCCAGATCATTGGCCCTGCTTCTAATCTAAAGTCCTCCATACTGTTAAGTAGTTTAACATCTGAAACAACTACAATTTTAGCGATTTCTGGACTTCTCACTATCTCTCACCTCCCATATCCAAACTCTTGCTGAGGCTTGCCTATTTAACCCTTGAAACATCTCTCAAATAGTCTTTCTTCTCACACTGCCACATCTCCTGGACTATTACAACAGTCTGCTGGTGGGTCTACAAGACTCACTTCTCTTCGCCAATCCATCCTTCACTCAGCCACCAAAGTGATTTTCCTAAAGCATAGGTCTGATCATATCCCTCCCCTACTCAATGAACTCCAGTGGCTTCCTATTTATTCAAAGCCCTTCATAACCTAGCTCCCTCCTACTTTTCTAGTTGTCTTTTATCTTTCTCCTTGCCACATACTCTTTGATCCAGTGACACTGGCTTCCTGACTTCCAAGAACAAGACTCTCCTCTCAGTTCTGGGAATCTTTCTGGCTTGTGCCCTGGGATGCTCTCCCTCCTTATCTCTGCCTACTGGCTAGCCTGGCTTTCTTCAAGTCTCAACTAAAATCCCATCTTCTATAAGGCTTTCCCAACATTTCTTAATCCTAGTGCCTTCCCTCTCTTATTTCTTATTTATCCTCTATATAACATGCTTCTACATGTTTGTTTACTTGTTGCCTCCCCCATTAGTGAGCTCCTCAAGAGCAGGGCCTCTTTTTCTATCTTCATTGCTTAGCACAGTACCTGGCACACAGGAGGTACTTAGTAAATCTTTGCTTACCAGCAATGGAAATCACATTAATGAAAATGAATTACCACCTGTTATGCTGCAGCATTCTAAAACCGACTGGGTATTTCTATCTGACTTGCAACTGAAGTTTCTCCTATATATGGTCTTCCTCACCCCATCCCCCCCAGCTAACATAGGATCTCCTTCAAACAAGAGACTGTCTTACTTTTTTTTCCCATTTGCATTCTCAGTACTTAGTACAGTGCTTCACACAGAGTAATGATCATTCATTCATTCACATATCTATGGGGGACCACTTAACATACTAAGGGCCTTCCTTGAGCACTTTTCCCATCATTAAGATACGAATGCAGTGGGCCTGCTAGGTGGCAGGGTGAATAGAGCACCAGCCCTGGAGTGAGGAGGGCCTGAGTTCAAATCTAGCCTCAGACACTTGACATACTTACTAGCTGTGTGACCTTGGGCAAGTCATTTAACCCCAATTTCCTTGCCTTCCACCCTCAAAAAAAAAAAAAAGATACTAATGGAGCATATGGGCTATTTATTAATTGTCCTTAACTCTAGATATGAAACCAACCCATGTTCCTTTCTATCACACATTTCTCTGATACCATCTTTTATATGGCTTCCAATGGGAAATCACTTATTTATACTGTTACAGTTGGCTAATTCCCATAGTGAATCTTCACTGTCCTTATGGAAATTTGGGAAATTCTTAACTTCTAGCAGGGTATTTTTTTGTGATGAATTATGTGGCCATAATCAATCCATGGCCAACTCATCAAACAAAGGAAAATTCAAAATGGCCCTCAGGTGCTATGTGGTGTCTCATCTGCATCTGAAGTGGAAGTGACAGTGACAGAGTAGCCAAAAAGAGAGCAGTGCTTGCTAATGAAATAGCCCCTACCTTCAAGGAGTTTATATTCTACTGGTGGGAGAGCAGACAATATGAACAAATGCTTTTCTTGAAATCTCAAGTTATGTATACATATGTGACTGTAAAAATCCTAGTTTTAAAGAACTCTTGCTATAAAGAGTATTCAGATAAAGCAAGGTCAACAATACTGTGTCCTAATAACTGCCATGACCTTCCTAGGTACTGTCTTGTTCTGTTTTATACACTGTCCTTGACCACAACTTACTGACTACAAATGAATGGTGAGAGCAATGTAGTCTACAGATCAGTATTTATACAGCATGCTCCTAATATATAAATATATTCTATTTACTTATTTATGATGTATAATATACTTTCTTAATCACATTGTCTTGAAACCCAAAGATTTAATAATGTAGCAAATTCCTGTTTTGTTTTTAACTATAATATGCTGGAAGGGATAATTCAATCAGGTCTCTACAAAAGCAGAAGAACCATTTCAGTCCTAACTATGGGGTAACCAGTTATCTACAGGGAAATCAAAGGGACTTTGGTGTCATGTGAATTGTGTAGTTACATGAGACTCCAAAATTCAATGAAAACCTAATGTGTGGACAAAACCTCAATTAAAATATTTCCAGACCATTTGTAGAGCTGAACAAATATTTATCTTACATTCTCAGTTCTTATTCTCATTCCTGACACATTAGCAAAAGCTTAATAAATGTTTATTAAATGACTGACCAAAGTACAGGAAAACTTTCTAACAATTTCAGGTATTCAAAAGTGAAATGTGATGCCTCAGGAGGTAATTGTTTGCCCCTCACTGGAAATCTTTCAGTGAAGACTACATGACCACCTGTGGGGTACGACATAGAGGGGATTTCTACTCATGTAAGCTGTGCTGTAGACAGCCTCTAAGGCTCCTTTCCTATCTGGGGTTCTGTGATAACATGTTTGGTGATAGAATCTTGACTGTTTCTATTACTTCACCAGGAATTTATGTGAGTATTCTTGGCAAAACTAAATCTATTAAGAATATTTTCTGAAGAAATATATAAGTGAAAAGTACATCTCAATAGATGTATGAATACCTAAGAAGTAACTCACTGAAATATTAAAATTATAATTTTTGTAAAACTTTTATATCCTCAAATAGATTATTTTTAATAATGAATTATTTTTTAATAATGATGTAAAGTTTCTGTTAAAAGTAAAGCAAAGCCTTGGTTATTTAGCATTTGTCAATTAGTCCCAAGATAATTTTAAAGGAATTGACAGATTTTGACACAATTTGGCACAGTACTTAAAAGTACAAAGCTATACATTTATTTGATGCTGTGCTTTAGTTATCCTTAAAAAAAAAAAGCCTATGTTAACAGCTTTGAAATGAATATATTTTCTATATTTTCAATGGGTATCAACAAAATCTGATATTTTGAATTTGTTAAAATACATGACTGTACTGGGAGAGGTCTACTGTTTAAATGTGTTAGTTATGATAATTCAGATTAAGATATAACTAAATTCTTCAAAGGTCTTGAATGATTCAGGAGATGAAGAAATGTGACAATTTGTATTCTTTCCAGAGCTAATAGTTTTAAGATAAGTGATTTTATCCTTGTATATTTTTAAAAAGAAACTCCCCTCCCCCCAAAAGAAGCCCCACAAGAAATAGCAACAAGATTAAGTATTAAACTCAATATGCTAGTGAGAAGGGCATATTCTGAAAAGATATGCTAACATTTCTCTAGTATAAGTTATAATCATCATTTTTTTGGATTCAAAAATTCAAAATGTTTTATCCTAACATTTTGATTATTTATGTGAACTCCTTTGCTCTCCAACCTTTGCATTTTATGATTGAAGTTGTGACTTTCCCAAAAAGGATTTATTTTTAGTGTTGTTAAATTTATGTAATTAACTATCACTAATATTAGATAAACAATGTGAGGTTCCTTCTTGTCTTCCTGTGAATAGTCTTACTTAATTCCCTATTAGGGTTTGGAATTTTTCCAATTTCTCAATAAAAATAACTATAAAAGAGTCATAGTAAGAAATAAGAATATCATCTGGCATCTGCATACTGCTTAACACTTTTCAAAACACCTGTCACCTGTTACCTCGTTTGGTCCTTACCATATCTCTTCGGAGAAAAACAGGCATATATTTATTATACTGTAAAGGTAATATAGTGGAAAGCATGTATGATTTGAAATCAGAGAACCTAGGCTCAAATCCCAGCTTTGCTACTTATTACCTGTATATCTCTGGAATATTACTAAATATCTCTGAGCCTTAATTTCCTTACTTGTAAAACAAGACTGTGGACTAGAAGAATTCTCGTCCAGCTGTAAGTGAGCCTAATTCTTAGTTCAATGTGCTTTCCATTACCCTGACATGCTTCTCTAGTTCTTATCTAATTATAAATTTTATATTCTAATTTTAAATAATTTTATTTTTAATACATTTAAACATTTTTAATACAAAAAGATGGAAGATCAAATTTACAAACTAAATTTATGTTTTCCCTCAAAAGGAAAAAAAAAAACCACATAGTCCAAGTATGAAGCTAATCTTAAAAATAACTTTACTTAGGTTCTAATAACTGAATTTTTATCCATTTTCTCTACTAATAGCTAGTTCTTAAAGCACATAAAAGAAAAAAAATATTTTAAGGGCTTTAAGAAAATTCATGAGACTTCAATAAAGTACCCAATTCAAAATAATTTATTCTGCCTAGTAATTTTAAAATTACTTTCCGGTCAAATTGTATTTCCTTCCTATTCTTAACATTTCAAAACCTATATTCAACTCCATTTTGAATATAAAAATGGCAATATGTTTCTGAGATGCTAAAACTTTATAATTTGTAAAAAAAACATACCTTGTTAATGTTCCATAAACTTTAAAAATATTCATCTCCTCAATATAGTTATCGCCTTCAGATAGTTTCCCATTACAAATAAACATTTATGGTATTTTTCCAGAAAGAGTACAGTCCTTACCCAGAAAAGCAGTTGATTCATTAGTTCTCATTACATTATTATAAAATGAATACTCTATGGTAACAGGAAAATCAGATTTGCTCTTAGCAGACATCACCTACCAAAATGATTGTGGTCAAGGAAATAATATTAAACTGTTCTATTGAAACAGAGAGTAAATCTCCAACTGATAATTTTTAGTATGTTCATGAAATTGATGACTTAATTTTTAAAAATGATTTTATCTGGCACCTGCAAGGAAACTACATCAAGTAGTTATACAAATGATTTTTTATATGTAATAAAATACTTGCTTGAAATCGTTTAACAATTCCTACCTAAAGAATGTGCAGCTGTGGTTTTAGAGCTGAAAAATCGACCCAGTCCAAGATCTCCAAGTTTTACTACTCCTGTGGCTGTAATGAATACATTAGCTGGTTTTATATCTGTAAAATAAATAAATAAAATTGTCAGGAAAGAGCTGCAGTATTTTCGAAGTGATAAGTTTTGAAAACTTTTTTTGGGGGGGGGGGAGTGTAGGGGAAAGAATGAAATATTCTTACTGAATGCACCTTACTAGAAAAATAGGTTTCAGAATTTTAAACCATTTTCTTGTCATATTCAGGCATTCTTTTAAAATCACCTAAACCAACAGTTTTTAATTCTCTCACTATTCATATGGGCTGATAAAACACAAAATATTGGAGCAATAAATATAAATGACACAATTTTAATATGTTACTAGCTTTTGTTCAAACTACAATGTGTTTTCTATAGTGAAAAACTAGACTGCATGGAATGTTGCCCATTCTCTTATTTTTTAATTTATTAACATTACATAAAATAAGAATATGTTTATTTTTACTACATATGATAATTTTAAAATTAAACTTGGGCTACTTCAGAAACTACAACTCAAAAATATTCAAGCAAAATGAAAGATTTCTTCCCAAAGTCTGTGACTTAACCACTTAATGATGGGGGAAAAAAATCTTAGTCTCTGGCCAACTATACAACATTCTGAGCACTCTAAGAATCAACATTAATACCTAAATGTTTAGGTTGCTGCAATAAACACTGTTCAAAATATTCCTTCACTCACATATAATATTTCTTTCATGAGTTCCTCATCTCTTATTATTGGTCCATTCCTGACTTAACAAATTATTTAACATAATAAAATGCTTTCAAGAGGGAAAGATCTACAAAGTTGTTTTTATTTTTATGTAAACCCAAACTTATTAGAAAAAATAACATTCGAATAAAATTACAGTATCTGGAAAATAATCACCCACCAAAAATTATAAAAATAATTTATCCCTAAACTGACAAGCACCTATATTAAATGACTACTACTCAAATATGCAAGATCTTTACATACCTCTATGCATAACTCGCCGGGAATGCATATGTTCCAACGCGCTGCAGAGCTGAACAAAGTACTTCCAAACTGTCCTTTCAGGAATCAACCTTTTTTGTTTCTTAAAATGCTATAAAACAAACAATGCAAAAGAAAGATGAAAACTTCTTAAAATTTAATTCTGGGAACCTAATTTGACACAATGAAAATGATGATCAGCAAATCAGAGATAGTGGCATTTTATCTAAGATACGCTAAAGCAGCTCTTTAGAACGCTGTATTTGTTGACATATTTACAAGAATTTTACTTGATATGTCAACTCAATTTCCTCCTTACTTAATTAATATATGCCAAGGTGTACTGTTAGTTGGTACACAATCAAATTTTATCTTGTAGATATCATTTGCATCTACAGGTCTCCCTCATTTTACAAAAAAAAAAAATCTAAATTATAAATTAGAAGTGATCATTTGCATTGTGAATCAATTCTCATTACAAATACAGGACTCTTTTAGTAATGAGTTCCAATTTGTACTTCTAAATTATAACTCTATTTACAAGAATTCAGTTTACATAAATGTTAGATAGAAAAAATATATACCTACAACCTAAGTCTTACTAAATCATATCTCAAAACCACTCCAAACTCAGGTCAAGCAAATCTTAAAATATCAGAATATCATAAGTAATTTTTAAATCAGGAAAGTTTCTGTAGATTTTACAAAATTGAGCTCTTCAGTCTATTATTCAATAATCTTATAAGAAAAGAAAATAACAATGAAATTAATGTGTGATTTGTAACTTATTAAAACTGATTATACAAAAAAATTTTAGACATAAAAACACTGACCTCCACTTATTAAAATGTTTTCATACAGATTTGGCCAATGTCTATTTTTGTCCCTTTAAAAAAATCATTCATCCATAAAAAGGACTATAATATTTAAAGTTAAATTTGACAATATATGTAATCCCCAGATATTTCATATGTTATAAAGCCTGAAATGCTTCATAGTTGTTTATTTGTTACTTAATAGTGAGATCTTAAATATTAGGGATTTTAAGAATAAGCAAGTTTGTCAGTTTTTTTGCAGTGTTACCAGATGAGGGCAGGATGAAATGAAAATTATTACTGGGATATGTACTGGTTATCCACCTTTTACATGGGAAAATATAGTATTGTTTTTGTTTGAAGACTCAGAGAAACCAAAGAAAAATATGTAAAGAAAAATGACCCAAATTAATTTTTATTTTTCCCACTGTTAAAAACCCTTATCAGACATCTTAATAAAATTCACTTGTATCAAATACTCAAATGACATGCTACATCACCAAAATGGTCTAATGATTAATAATATTATTGTAAGTTGATGAAGACAACAGAAATACTGATGAAAAAATTTCCAGGGTCAAAAAATAATATAAATGATTTCTAGGCAACATAAAATATTGTTAAAATATTAGAGAATTACATGTCAGGTTTTCTATTCCGACTACTTTTAATTCCAGAATATTTTAACATCAGTTTTCATTCAAATGAGGCAATACTGCAAAATCAGTTCTTTACATATTATTTTCACTCAGACTTGGAATGAATCCAAATAAATCCTATGTATGGGTTCTCCCCATAGCAGGATTAGCATATCAGAGGACTGTTTGATGTCAACAGGAAGATGGAGACCAGGTTTCTTTTCATTTAAAAATAAATACACAATCTCATGTAGGTATAGGGGCATGAAAGCATACTTCTGTGCTTTAATATAGATTTTTAAATTATCATAATTATACTAACTTTGCAGTTTATAAAAATCTTCAATAATGTAAATAACTTGAAGTACAAATGATAATGAAAAACTATCCACAAAACGTCTGAAGCAGGCATCTTTTCTGCATCTATTTCTTATAAATCTTAAAAAGAATAATGCATAATATTTTTACATTTTTCTTTAGTGTTTTCATTTCTTCCCAATATAACATGGGCAAACAAGGAGTTGAAATAATTTCAACGAGTTTCCACAACTTAGACATTTTGAAATCAGAAATTCGTAGAAATGTTTCTATAAAAGTAACATTTTTATATTAATATTAGGGACAGAGAGGAGGAGACAAAATACTCTGAAATTATTGGAAACTTGAAACCTGTACACAAGGACATTTGAACATTCATCAAATTGTCATAGATATTAAAATTATTAAAAATTCAAGTTAACATAACAAATAAGAGCTTAAAGTCACCTAGTAAATAAACATTAAATTTTGAGCGGGGATACACAATGGCTTTTTACTTATTTAGGAAACTCATAGTGATATACACTATGAAAGGGGTATAACTTGGTTAGTTTTTTTTTCTTTTCCTTTTTTGGGAACTGCTCTTTTCAAAAATGCATAAATAAGACAAAACAAAATAACCACTTAAGGAAGCAAAACCACTGTCAAGGAAGAATAATTTGGGAAGGACTGTTTATATAAATTAGTAGTCAGTTCTTAAGCAATAATAATATAGGAACTTGATTATTCAAAATTTTAAGAAGAAAATGGACTTTAATTTTACATTCAGTTGCACGGGTAAACCATTTTAAAATTTAATTTCATTATGGCATCATTATCTGTTATCATATTAAACAGATAATATTTAAAGTAGTTATTTACATTAAGCATAAAACATGATGTTAAAGTCATTGAGCACTGATGAGTCTTTCCTTTCAGGATTTTACTTATGAGAATACCTAACACAGTAAGAAAACCTAACTATTTCTGATGGTGGCACTGTTGGCTACCTCTTAGGAAGAGGGCAAAGAACATAAAAATAATAGAAAGGAAAAGTTAATCTACTAGCATTATATGTAAAATTTATATCAAGCCCTAAAAAATAGCAAATATTATATATCAATTGATGTGTGGGGGAAAAAAACTTTCTAGACAGACATTTGATAGTATCAGTATAAAAGATAATTTCTCTAGCAGAATGACAAAATCCTATTCTATGTTATATTCATAAATATACACATCTAGATAGGTAATCTAACAGTTAGATGACAGAAACTTAAAAAAATTATAAGCTAACACTTAGAGAAGATGACTGAATGATTATACTAATAAAATTGTTATCTAGTGAATAAAGAATTGTCAGATGTATTTGATTTAGTTGCTATACTAATGACCAAATGCTCAAATTTGCATGTGAAAATAATACTTGATACCTCTTTGACACCCTCTGAATAAGAGATAGAAGAATGTCCACATAAGTATCAAAATCACAAATAGCATTATTATACCTGAATACTATTTCATTCTTTGTTGTTGTATATTTTGGCCCTGTCACAATGGCTAGCACTTAAGTGTTTAATCAATATTGGTTGTTTGGTATATTTTTATTTTTTTAAATTTTATTTTAGTTTACATCATTCATTTCCACGAGATTTTGAGTTACAGATTTTCTGCCCATCTTTCCCCCACCCACTGTCCCAAAACAGCCATCCCAGTGTATCCCCCTC
>JAQQSU010015046.1:0-11269 GCA_028627135.1 Pseudochirops cupreus
CCAGAATTTCCATTTGGCCTTTGCCATCATAACTTCTGGAATCTTACCATCTTGAAAGTTGACTTCATCTTTGGTACTCGTACCTTTGGCCCAGTAGCCCTTTAGATGACAGAGAACTCCTCCCCAAACCTCCTCTTACGGAGGGGTCCAGGCTAGTCATCTCTTTCCTTTTTCATCCAGTAATACCCCTTTGAAGTTATCCATCATGCCCTCTTCCTGAGTACTGTCCCCCTCACCCAATTGTGGCTTCTTTTGGAGTGTTGTCTTCCCCCATTAGATTGTAAACTCCTTGAGGGCGAGGACTATCTTTCTTTTTCCTATTTGTATTCCCACTGCTTACCGCAGTGCCCAGCACATAGAAAGTACTTAATAAAGTTTGCTGGCTGATTATAGACTAGGGTTTTTGAGTTCTTACTTCTAAATAGCAGCAAGAAAATGGAAAAGTTTCCACGTAATCCCAGTTGGATAATGTCAGTGCATTCCTATTTTATTTCCAAAAAACCCCACACATTAATTAATTATGACTATTAATGCATGATCCAAGGAACTAAACAGTTACTACTTAAAGAAAATAGAAACTAACATATCCTAAGGTTATATATTTAACAGCCTAGGAAGTCACTCCCAATACAACCTTTATACAGCACTTGCCGACTAATTATCATTGTCAAGCTGTTGAGTCATAGCTTTCACATACTTGCAGCCACTTGTTATATATTTCTTCCTTTATTTTTGTTTTCCCAATATATTTCTTGCTTTACTGAGTTTTTATAAACTTTTGTTACTCGAGTTTGCTGACATTTGAGGTCATCAAAAAGTTAATTGATTTAAATAACTTAAGGCCGTAAATAACTTTTTTACATTGCATTGTCATGTAATGTCATATAAAATATTATAGTTTTGAAAGATTGCCATGTGAACAGGGAATAGACTTGTTCTATTGACTGTACCAGGGGCAATCAGTAGAAATGACAAAGAGGCAGTAGGCTGGATGTAAGGTAAGACTTTCTAACAATTAAATGTCTAAAAGTTAAATAGATTGTTTTGGGAGTTAGTACATTTCCTCTCATTGAAAGTCTTCGGGAAGAATCAGTTAGAGCATCTTTTGGAGATAAGGGGCTTTTTCCTTATTAGGTATGGGTTGGACTGGTTGACCTTTGAGGTTCTTTACACTTCTGAGATACTGTGACTTTCACCTTAGCTTGACTGAGAATGACAGACTTAACAATCCAGAACAAAATAACTGTGATATAAAATAAAAAAAAAAAACAAAACAGTAGCGGGGGTGGTGGTGCAAGGAAGGGAAAAATCTCACCATCAGCCTAAAACTATTTTTGTATTCTGTTCAAATTCTCTAGAGAATCAGAATTTAAAAAAGAATCTGTTGTAGGTTTCCTGGTCAACTAGCATAGATTGGGAAATCACTTGGCAAGAATTATGTAGATGTGATTCCTGTTCAGGTGCAGGTTAGATAGACAACCCCATGAGGAGCCCTTCCAATGCTGCAGTTCTGTCATGTTAGTGATCTTTTTGAAAATGATTGTGACTTTCAGATAAGATACACACATTATGTTGGAATTGGGGAGAGAAAGTGAGATTGAATTACCTTTTGATTCTGTTGATTTCTATTTTCAGAACTTTTCTTAACATGATATACATGGTAAATAATACTAAAATTAAGAGTTCAAGGAAAGATGAAGTTAGGTAGGTTCATACACAAAAGAAATTTGGTTTCCAGCCTCCACTCTGATCTCATCTTTCAGGGATAACAGGGATAACAGTATGAATGCTTATTTCAGTGTATCTCAACTGTAAAATTGATACATCCTTATATAGCTAGCAACTAGTGGCTATTTAGTTGAGTCCACAAAGGTTAGGGTATCCACTCATTCTGTTCTGAACCTACCCATATGTTTTGGACCAGGTTTGGTCCTGGAGGGCTTTGCCTTTGGTGAGAGGAGCTTTCTTTTTCTCACGTTAATGTCTTGTGGAATCATTTTTTGGTCATGTCTGACACTTCATGATACCATTTGGGGTTTTCTTGACAAAGATACTGCAGTGATTTGCTATTTCCTTCTCTAGCTCATTTTACAGATGAGGAAACTGAGGCAAAGAGGGTTTAAGGGACTTACTCAGGTACCATAGCTATAAGTGTCTGAGGCCAGATTTGAGCTCTGGAAGATGAGTCTGATTCCAGACCTGGCACTCTATCCATTGTACCATCTAGCTAGCATTTTTTTTTATTATAGTAAATTAGATTATGACCCACAGTCCTAGGATTTCCACCTCTATCTCCCCTAAAAAGGGGAAGTTTAAAAGACATCCAACGTACAATATGAATTGGGCATAAGACAAGATTATTTATTCCTTAACATAAAACAGAATGCTAAGCTTAAAGAATCAGAATGTACATTTATGAAATGAATAGGATTGATGGGATGCATTAATGTAACTACTGTTACAATCTTTTGGGAGACTAATATTTAAACCTTATCTGAATATAAAGTAGTTTGCAGAACAGTTAACTGGGCATTTTACATTTCATTTCAACTTGACACTGTCCAAATCTTTCCTGGCATGTAGCTGTTGGTAAAACATTTTTTTCTTTCTGATGGCTGCCCTCTTCAATGCAGAAGCTTCCCCTGCCATCATCCAGTTTCTCACAGGAACCCGAGACTTCTTCACTTTCAGCCTCACAAGGGCCTTGCCAAACTTGGACGTTTCTGTCTTGGGGTATTTTTCTTTTTGCCTAGAATCAGGAGAGAACAAATATCAAAGAGGCAGAGGCAGCCAGAGGACCCAGGATAAACCTGCCTAGTTGAGTCGAGGCATTCTGTGGGGACCAACGGCAGGATCAGCATGATCCATGGGTGGAGAAGAACCCATTCTTTCCCACTCCTTTCTGGAGTCATGTCGTGGAGATGTGAAAAGATGGAGCCAAGAGAGTAGTTTGTTAGGAGGAGAAAAGAGACAGGTGGGCTGGTTGCTTCATTTTGTACATCTCTGAAATCATAGTTATTTCAGCTCAGCAACCAATTAAGGGATTCTTGGTCATCTTAAAATGCCAACTCCTTAGTCCTGAGCCATACCGGTCTGAAATCCAACAGTCCCCTTCCTCCTAATTTTCTACCCCTGTTTTCTTTTTTTTTTTAACTTCGGTTGAAGTATAATATATTCTGCTCTAACTTTTTACCTTTACTCTGTGTATATCTCTCTATTTCAGATGTGTTTCTTATAAACAACACATTGTAGGGTTCTGATTTTTAATCCACTCTGCTAACCACTTCCATTTTATGGGAGAGTTATCTCATTCACATTTATAGTTATAATTACTAACTATTTGTTAGGTTTACTCCAGTATCATTGGCAGTATTGATTTGATTACCCTCTTGTAATACCCTGTTATTAATACTAAACCCTGTATTTCACTCCATCTTATCTTGTTTATACTTTTCTCTCTCTTTTCACCCTGTCCCCCCACCAGTGTTTTGCTTTTGATTACCTCCTCCCTCAATCTGTCCTCCCTTCTATTAGCTCCCCTACTTTCTTTTCCCCTTACCCTCCTACTTCCCTATAGGGTATGTTTGATTTCTTTACCCAGTTCAGTGTATGTTTTTCCATCTGAGCCATTTCCCATGACAGTAGGGTTCAAACAATGCTAATCCCCCTCCCTTCTTTCCATCTGTTGTAATAGGTATTTCAGGCCTCTTTATGTGATATAATTTACCCCAATCTGTCTCCTCCTTTCCTCTTCTCCCAGTACAATCCTTTTTTTCACCTACACCCTATGTATACCCCTTCTAACTGCCTCTTTCAGGAGGTGATCAGTGGATTCCTTCAATGACTACTTTCACTTCTGGTTCTAGGATATCAGGGCAGTTTTCCTTAATAGTTTCTTGGAAGATGCTTCCCAGGCTCTTTTTCTGAATATGACTTTCAGGTAGTCCAATAACTCTTAAATTGTCTCTCCTGAATCTGTTTTCCAGGTGAGTTGTTTTTCCATTTTCCATTTTCTTCTATTTTTTTCATTCTTTTGATTTTGTTGACTGATTCTTGATGTCTCATAGAGTCATTAGTTTCCACTTGCTCAGTTCTAATTTTTAAGGAATTATTATATTCAGTTAGTTTTTTTTACCTCCTTTTCCATTTGGCCATTTCTACTTTTTAAAGACTTGTTTTCTTCAGTCAACTTTTGTGCTTCCTTTTCTAAACTGTTGACTCTTTTTTATGGTTCTGTTGCATAACTCATTTCTTTTCCAAATTTTTCTTCTGCCTCTCTTATTTGATTTTTAAAATTCCTTTTGTGCTCTTCTCTTTGGACTCAAGACCAATTTATAGTCCTCTTTGAGCCTTCTTTGCATGTAAGCATTTTCCATTGTTGCCTTTTTTTTGAGTTTGTGTTTTGATCTTCCCTGTCACCATAGTAGCTTTCTATGGTCAGGGTTCTTTTTTTGGGGGGCTCATTTTCTAGACTATTTTGTGACTTTTAAAGTTGAGCTATGCTACTGGGGTGCAGGGGGACCTATCCCAAGCTTCTTGCACTGGGGACCAGGGGCATGGTCACGGACTTTCTGGGCTGGGATTGGTGGCTTGCTTACTGTGCTAGGGTGGCCTGGCCTACTCATATCTGTTGTGACTGGAGTTCCAGGCTGACAGTTTGCCTGTGCTGGGCCTAGAGGCTGACAGGCCTGTGGGGGCTTGGTTGATGATCTGTGCTGTGGTTAAGCCTCTCCCTGGCTTGTCTGGACACTGCATACTCTGGGCTGCGCTCCCCTTTTACCCACGTGACATAGACCTTTCCTGAAGTCCTTCTAAGTTGTCTTGGGCTGGAAAATTGTTTTACTCTGTCTTTTTGTGAATTCTTTTACTCCAGAATTTGTCTAGAGGCTTGATTTAACATTGTTTCTGAGGGAAATTGGAGAGAGCTCAGGTAACTTTCTGGCTTTTCTCCACCATCTTGTTTCTACCTCCCCTCCTCCTAATTTTCTTCATGGTTGCCTAGAACCAGGAATAGGAACTGAGCATGCTCCTTGGAAATTGCGGGAGGGTGGGATTGGGAGGGGAAGTTCCTGATACATTATAAAATGAATGAGTGAATGAATGGAAAAACATTTAGCACCTGCAATATGCCAGTAACTGTGCTAGACTTTGAGGATACAATTTCAAAAGAGAGACAGATACTTCTCTCCAGGAGCTTATATTCTAATAGACATAACATATATAGGGCATATATCTAGGGAACAGTCAATCAAAGACTTTGAAAGAAGCCGTAGGGTATTTGTTTTTATGCTCATTCCAGTATCATTGGCAATATTGATTTGATTACTGTTCCCAGTGTAATAGGTGGAAAGTCGCAGGGGGAGGCTTGGGAGAGGTAAGATGGATGGAATGGGATACATGATCTGGGGTCAGAAAGATATTATGGGTTAAATAAGTTTTTATTTGTGCGGCTACCAATGGAGTAAACTTGGCCAGTCCCAGGGTAGAGTCCTAAAATTGGGTATATTAAATCTCCCAGGCTTGGGATGGGAAAACATGGTCTCTGGGGAGCTATAGCAGGTAGAATTAAGAGGAACTGTGGTAGACCAGGTGGCAAAATACTTGAGTAGACCCTGGTTTCCTGGAGATTGTCCGGATAGGATGAGATGGGACACATGTCTTTTAGAATGTAACCTCTCTGAGGACAGGAACATTTCGTATTTGCTTTATGTATTTGCATCCCCAGTTGCTTAATTCAGGGCCTGACACACTGTAGATGCTTAATAAATGCTTTTTTTATTTCTTCAAGTCTACAGTACCTAACTTATAGTGTTATGTGATTCAAATGAGATAATGTGTATAAAATATTTGGCAAGTTTTAAAGAATTATGTCAATGTCAACTACAATAATAATGATGATGCTATTAGAAAATACATTTATGGATAGTAATGATTATTTCTGTAGGTCTTCCTTCAAATGGTACAGATGGCCATTTTCCCATGCTTTCTCCTCCTGTATAATTCTCATCCAAATCTTTCTGTAAGTGCTCCTTAGAGGATTGGCCCAATTCCCTGAAAGTCGCCCTTTAGTAATTCATGGATGTCAGCACTTGAGCGACCTATTAGTTATGCCTCACTTTTGGTATGTGACCAGCCAACTTCCTTTTTTGGTCATACATGTCCTTGCTGTTGTCTGCTGTGCTACTTCCTGTTTACAAGGCATTATGGGTAATAGGCACAGCCTGTACTTACACCCACCATGTGTCTTTCTGTTGCCTTTTGGGTGAATTATAATCTTAATTCTTCTGTATGAATAAAAAGAAGTCTAAATATACATGTAATGAAATCATCCTTCAGAATCACTGGATTCCTTCTTTTGGTTGAATATGTCATCATTTAATTCATGAAATCATGAATTAAAATAGAAAGCCACAGAAATAATTAAAATAAAGTTCAGCAGCCAAGATCAGCATCATCTATTGTTATAGCTCCATTGTGGGTACATTAGTATTCAAATATGGCAATCAGTTTTCTTGGACTGGGATGAGTGAGATTTCTCTAAGTATTACCTGGTCACAGAAACTTGTCCAGTGCTCATCTCTGTCCCACTCACAATGTATACCTTTGCACATGTGGCAAAATAAGAAAAAATTTTGTCTTAACCAGAAGCTGTTTTCTCTAAGAGAAATCCAATGTGAGTCTCTGCTTTCTGCCATTTGTGGAAATTAACCATCCTTCTTTTGCTCAGTTTGTTCAATTGTATGTCTAATCTAAGAAGACAACAACAATAATAAGGCTTATAAAATGCTTCACGTGTTACCTCATCCTCTAGCAACCCTGAGAGTGAATGTTATCCCCACTTTTGGATAACATAACAATTTTAAAGATGAAGAAACTGAGGCTGAGAGATTCAATAGCTGGCTTATGTTTCTATAACAAGTAAGACTGTAAGCAGGTGTCTGCTGACTCTAAGTCTGTTGTTTTCTCAGTTTCCACTTCAACTATTAGGAAGACGAATTGATAATAGAATAGAGACTATATTCACTATTTATAAATGCCATGATGCTGTTACTTCCTGACATCTTAAAAGATAAAATTGGAATTCATAGACATTAAAGAGCTACTTAATTGGAAACAATTAACTAATGACTAGGTTTTTTTAAGTTACCTGCCATGTGTAAGGAAACGCTGTGAGGGTTACAAAGAAATATGTCATGGTTCCAGCCCACCAAAAGTGTAGTCTATTTATGTATATGATATATCAATGTATAAGTTACTGTATGAGATAATAACTGATTGCTGTCAAATGGCTGTTAGAGACAATTAGTGTTATCATGGTTCAGGAGGAGGAGTTGAGCTGGGCTTCGAAAAATGAGTTTGACTTACATAGGGGGAGAGAATAAGGGCATTCTAGGCAGAGGAAAATGTGAGTAAAGACATTTTAAATCTTACCTGTAAGAATGTGTTGGGAGCATGATGAGTTTAGCTGAAGCAGCAGATTTGAATAAAGTGGAGATGAAATTCAATCCAGTACATTTAAGTTGAGAGCAGGGAAATTTTACGTAGTGGGAGGTTAGGCACAAAAATGGAAGCTTAAGAGGTAAATACAGTAGAAAAAAGTACTTCACTGGGAGTCGTTAGAGTGCTATCATTTTTTGGCTCTGTAACTTTGGCAAGTCATTTAGGTTCTTTGATGCTCAGTTTTCCTACCTGTCAAATGGGAATATTTGTATTATTTATCTCAGAGGGTTGTTGTGAGGATTATGTAAGATATGGTACACAAAACACTTTGTAAGCCATAAGGTTCTACATAAATGCAGGCTCTGATTGCAGTTAGACATTTTGGATTTGTAGATTATCATAAATTGTAAGACAAGGCTGTGCTTGCACAGTGCTAAGTGAACCAAACAATTCAATTAAAAAAAATAAAATTAATTCAAGGGGAAAAAAAGCACTCAAAGTGGGTAGTTTGGCACCTTGTATATGTTATTGCTGGGGTCCAAATTGCTGCTTACCCAAAACTTGGCCTCGTTATTTGCATTCTTGTTAGTATAAGTGATGATAGGCATGAAAAAAAAATCATTCTTTTGGCATTAGATGGGCCAAGTGATGGTGGGCTGGCATTCTTATGGCTGAAGGTCAAGGTTAGGCAGTCATCACTTCAACCTCTGTCCCTTGTCTCACAATTATGTTTTTGCTGCCTTTTATCTCAAAGTTCCAAAATGTAAATAAAATTAAGGTCATATCTGCTTCTAGGCTTAGGGTCTATTGGTTCAGTCACAGGTGAGTGTAAACAAGGACCTGAGACATGACATATAAAAAATAAGCAATCGGTTAGCTATTTCTTTTTTTTTTAACTTTTCAACTCACTGTTGATAACCCCTTAGTCAGTAATGTTGAACTGTTAAGAATAGAAACAAGATAGGAATATATTTTCCCAAGGTTCTCATCTGAAGAAAGTAGTAACTATATGTTACACGAGCTATTCCATTTGTTCTCAAATTTAATTTTCTAATAGGGCAAGAGAATTCTTAACATTGGTAAGAGAGGAATGGATCCAGGATAAACAACTTCAGGTCTACACTTGCTCACTAAGCATCTGATCTGGTGAAGATTATGAATGAGTCTGGTCTGAGAAGGCCAATAATATAGTGCTTTAAGGTTTGAAAGAAGTAAGACCTTACAGCGGTTGTAAGGCAGGATTCAGATGAGGGGAGAGAAGACAAGAAAGAGAATATCCTTTTGAAATTGTTAATCGTTTAATGGGATAGAAAAGAAAGGACATTTATGTTATTTTTTCATATTTTTTCCAATTACATGTAAAGACAATTTTCAACATTAATTTTTTGGAAAGATTTTGAGCTCCAAATTTTTCTACCTCCCTTTCTCCCCTCCCATCTCCCCAAGATGGCAAGCAATCTGATAAAGGTTATACATGTGCAATCACGTAAAACATTTCCACATTAGTCATGTTGTGAAAGAAGAAACAGAACGAAAGGAAAAAACACTAAAAAGAAAACCAAAAAGAAGTGAAAGTAGTATGATTCAACTTGTATTCATTTGCGTTAATTTATCTGGTTTTCTTCACTTCTTGAAAATTAATTTTCCTCCTGTTTGTGAAAGTATACCTTTCCCTCATCTTTAAAATACGTAGAAGACAGGCTCATTGGGCTTAGAAGTGCAAAGAATCACAATTTACTGAGGAGAAAATAGCATCTTAGAGGTTAAGAGGCTTATCCGAGGTGATGCAAATAGCAAACTGAATCTTTGGCTAATAAAATCACAGATTGTGAGATGGAAGGAATCTTACACATAATTCAGTCTAATCTCCTCACTTCACAGATGAATTTAGACCCTGAGGGATTAAATAACTTGGTCCAGCAAAGGAGAATAATAGAGGTTTGAACTAAGGTCTCCTGATACCAAATATAATATTCTTTTTTTTTTCCTGTTTGAATTTATTTATTTATT
This sequence comes from Pseudochirops cupreus, assembly GCA_028627135.1. Taxonomy (NCBI): domain Eukaryota; kingdom Metazoa; phylum Chordata; class Mammalia; order Diprotodontia; family Pseudocheiridae; genus Pseudochirops; species Pseudochirops cupreus. Next base: position 9,451 of record JAQQSU010015046.1, read on the forward strand.
TTTAGTTTTCAACATTCATTTCCACAAGATTTTGGGCTACAGATTTTCTCCCCACCTCTCCCCTAGCCCCCACTTCAAGGTGGCAAGCATATTGAATACCCCGTCTGCCCTCTCTTATATCCCCTCCATCCCCCCCTTACTTTCTTGTAGGACAAGACGGATTTCTATACCCCATTGCCTGTATGTCTTACTTCCCAGTGGCATGTAAAAACAGTATTCTATTCTTTCTTGCTTTCCTTGACAAAGCTCAGGGGCCACTAAGCGACATGGAGTATACAATACTGGATTTGGAATAAGGCAAACTTATGTTCAAATCCAGCATCTGACACTAACTAGCTTGGTAACCCTGAGCAGGCAGGGTTTGCTTGCCTGTCTACCTCAGTTTCCTTATCTGTAAAATGGGAATGATAAGAGCACCAAACTCACGGGGTTGTTGTGAGGATAGTATGAGATGATATTCTTAAAGAACTTTGCAAAACTTTTAAAGTGCTTTATAAATGCAAGCTATAATTATTTGCACAGTGTAAGAATCTCTTTAGTAAGATTATAGCTGAAGCATTTATGGTAATCATGGAGTTATCTGAAATCAGAATTCATCTTTTTTTTTCTTCTTCCTTTTAGGCATCTCCATTCAGTTAAGGAAGTAATTCAGAGTTGGAAAGAGTAATATGGATCCAGAGGAGTTTCCTCCTCCTCCACCTGAAGGTAAGTGAAATATTTAGACACATTTGGACCATTGCTTTTCGTTGTTGTTATTCAGTCTTTTCAGTTGTGTCTGACTCCTTATGAGCCTATTTGGGGTTTTCTTGGCAAAGAGACTGGAATGGTTTGCCATTTGCTTCTCCAACTCATTTTATAGATGAGGAAACTGAGGCCAAGGGTTGTGACTTACCCAGGGTCACACAGCTACTTTGAATTCAGGTCTGCCTGACTCCAGGCCTGGTGCTCTATCCACTGTGACTCCTAGCTGGACTATTTCTAGAGGATGGAAATTAGGGCTAATTTCTTGGGACTTTTATCTTTTGGGACTGCTATGATAGTGATGTCTGGATAATGATTTGGCAAAGCAACTTGTCGGAAAAAAAGAACTTGGTATCATTAGCTGATAATATTTTTAAAAAATTATTTCAGACTGACACTGTGAATTTATAGCTTCTTCCCCTTCCTCAGGCAGGTGTGTGGGTCTTCCCCTTTAAGGCCCTGTAGCGATGAAATCACAGAATTATTGATTCTGGGGCTCTAAGGAACCTTAGAGATCATCTGGTACAACTTCCTTATTTTAAAAGGTGATGAAACTGAAATCCCAAGAAGTGAATTGACTTAAAAATTATTTTTCAATTAAGAATCAATTGTTTCTATACCGCTTGGTACATATATGTTAAGTAGTGATATTGCTTCATTTTCAATGGTGCCTTTTAGCAGGATGTAGTTTCCTTCCTTATCTCTTTTAATTAGATCTATTTTAGCTTTTGCTTTATCTGAGATAAGGATTGCTACTCCCGCTTTTTTAACTTTCGCTGAGGCATGATATATTCTACTCCATCCTTTTACCTTTACCCTGTGCATATCATGACCAGCCTTGATAAACTGGACTCTTCTCAGCAACGCACAGTTATAAGAAAACTCTACAAGTCTCAGGATGGAAGGAGATATCTACATTCAGAGAAAGATCTAGAAAGACTAGAGTTTAAACGGAGACTGAAGCAATACATGCTATCGTTCTTTTTCATGTTTGGTTTTGTTTCTTTTTTCCCAGTGTTCACTCATTGGTTACAGCCCTTCTATACAACCAGGCTAATGTCCAGTGTAAAAGTATTTG
>JAQQSU010015047.1:0-11269 GCA_028627135.1 Pseudochirops cupreus
TCAAACATTATGAAGCAAATATAAGTATTAAATATATAGCATTCATATAAACAGTACATATCTGAAGAAAGACTTATAATATGGACCTAAACTAAGGAAAGTCAGAAAAACAATATTCATAATGATCACAACAAAGTGAATGGAAGGAACAAAAACATCACAACTGAGAAAAATCTGATAATGATAATGACTAATCTTGTCCTAAAGAAGAGATCTGATAATTAAATGCCCTCTTTCCTTTGCCAATATTTGATGCTGTTGTTGTAGGATGTTGCATGTATTCTTAGATTTGATCAATATATTGACTAGTTTTGCTGAACTGTTTCTATCCCTTTTTAATCTTTATTATAATGAATGGCTCTCAATTTAGGGGATAAAGGTTTTAGTGGGAAGTGAAAGTCATATAAAAGCAAAAGATATCAACAAAATTAATTTTAAAAGAAATTTAAAATATCAGAAAGCACCATTCCTTAATATGGGAAGTGGTGTTGGGTTTTTGTGATCATATAATCTCTCTCTCTCTCCCTCTCTCTGTCTGTCTCCATCTCCCACCTCAAATAAAATCATTACTCTGATCAAAATTACTGAACACAGTGCTACATAGAAATTCAATGGGAATGTCTTTTTATCTCTTTTTTTTTGTTCAAATTAAAATACCTTGTTTTAATTTTTAAGTTGTATTTTATTTTAACCTGAGCTACATGTGAAGAAAACTTTTTATCTCTTCTCGTTAAATTTTATTGCTTTGTATAATATACATATATGTATAGGCTGATGATTTGTGCATCTATTTTATATACTGTCAATTTTCTAAAGTTATCACTTCAATTATTTTTGGTTGAATCTCAATTTTTCTTTATATACTACATCATCTGCAAAGACAAGAGTTGTGTTTCTTCTTTTCCTCTGTTTATTCCCATAATTTTTTCTCTATTCTTATTGTGACAACTAGTATATCTATAGTGTATAAATTCCCATTCAAAATATCTGCAGAATGCATAAAATATATAGTAATCCAGGTTCCCAGAAATGCATAGCAACTGTATGAACACAATTAGAAAACACAGTTTACAAATATTCAGACATAAATAAGTAGATATGTATTAGTTGCTCATGGTTGTGTCAATGTAACAAAAACTGACAAGACCTCCTTAATTCAGTCAATTATTCAATATCATAAGAATAAACCTACCAAATGGTCACTTGTTAATATTCTCAAGGGAATGTTTTTTTCAAGTGAGAAGGGAGCTGAGAAGTTCCAGATCTCAAACCATGCTACAAAGCAGTAATCATAAAAAATTCATAACTAAAAAATAGAAAAGGATCAGATTAGGAATACTATATGTATGTATAGATACACACATATATACACAAACACATATGCATATACATATATACACATGCATATATGCGCACCATAGATACCATATACACATCATATATATATATATATATATATATGTATATATATATATATATATATATGTATATATATATATATATATACACATGCATCTATCACTGTTAGGTCCTAGTTCACCTGCCTCCTTAAGTGTCATGACGATCCACTTTAGATTTTGTTGTCATTCATAATTATCTACTTTCATGATGCTGAATTCCCAAATTCCCCCTTCCTGATTAAAATATGCTTTTACTCCTTCCTTCCAAATCTTGACTTAACTCTCACCATAACTTCCAACATTCCACACCTCACCTTCATATTCTTTACCCTGTAGTTGACTAGTATGATTAAAAACCATTGTCTACCCTCAGATTCCTTTATTCCCTTATCCTGTAGCTACTCACCTCTTACCTAAACTCAACATCCAGTTATCCTCATCATATATTGATTTTCTGCAACACTCAATTTTTGATTTCTTGGAATTTGGAGTATACACACACACACACACACACACACACACACACACACATATATCTTCATTATCATCTTTTTCCTTAAATTATATTCCTCTACTAGCTATTAGCCATTTTCACATGTATGTTATGTTGTCATGTCAAACTCACAATGTTCAAGACAGGGATTATTATATTTCTCTTAAGTTTTATCATCTTCTAAACTTGGCATCACTGTCCTTCAGTTACTTAGTTTCACATCTTTCCATTAGCATAGCCAAGTTCTTTAGTTCATCACGTGTTGATTCCCTAGTTCAGATGTTGACTCTCATGCTGGACAAAGTCACAACCGTGGTGACTGGAATAGCATAGTTACAACAAATTTATGTTATTTAATCTCAAATAAGCAATTATTATATTTTTTGTATATATTCTCTGACATCCCCCAAAGTAATTACTCCATTCATTCTCCACACTCCTCTTGCCTGCTATGTATTCTTAATTGTTGCTTTCATCAAAAACCATCAATTCAATTACTGAGAAAATCAAAGCCATCTGCTCTGAACTCTCTTTTTTACCCCTTACTCTTGATTTCATAAAACCAATATGTAGTCTCTCATTCTCTTCTTTGTTCTGGTCTCTGAAAGAGGTAGTCTACCTTATCTTTCTTCCTTCCTGTCCCCTATATCTTTTCTAGTCAGCCATCTTCAGTTTCTTCTTATGTACCAATTCTTTCCCAGATTTCTGCACATATAGACAAGATCCCTACTCACCCCCATCTTTAAAAAACAAATTTTAAAAAATAATATTAATTTATTTAAATGACCCTACAATACTCTCATGCTGTTGTCCAATATTTCTCCACCATTTCACAACTGAACTTCTAGGAAAAAGTCATGTACACTAACTCCTCTGTCACATAATATTCAATTTTTGATTCCTTGGAATCTGGAATATATGTACATACACACACATTCATATATATATACATATATATACATATGCCTTTATTATCATCTTTTTCCATATATTATATTACTATCTTAGCTATTAGCCATTTTTACCTGTATGTTGTGTTGTCATATCAAACTCGCCATGTTCAAGACAGGGCATATTACCTTTCCCATAAGTTTTATCCTCTTCTAAACTTGACATCACTATCCTTCAGTCACTCAGTTTCACATCTTTCTATTAGCATAGTCAAGTTCACTAATTCAAACTTAGACTATTGCAATGGACAATTAATTTGATTTACCTGTTTCAGTCCTTCCATCTGTATTCTATTCTCTGTAAAGATTCCAAGAAAATGCCCCTACATAGAGATCTGAACAAATCATTCTCTTGCTCAAAAAAATTTAACTGGCTCCTTACTTCTGCTAGAGTAAAGTATAAACTTCTAAATTGACATTTAAACCCACACAAAGTGCATCCAATATGCCTTCTGAGACTTATTTCATATAACTTCCCTTCATATATTTTATATTCCAAACAAACTACTATTAGTTATTCCTTTGAATTCTATTACTTCACTACATTCTTGCACTACATGCTAGAGTGTGCTACATTCTATTTCTCCGATATTTATCTTTAGTCAAGTCTCATCTCAGTCACCAAATACTTTAGGATATCTGCCCCAATCTTCCCAGGTATATTCCCTTGAATAATTATTTGCTTTTTGTGATTTCATAGCTTTCTTTCCTAGGATGTAATATTATTTAGAGCATACATTGTTTAATGTTTTTAAGTATCCTTAGGGTCAAGGATAGTCTCTTAGACATAATCAAAGGCATGTAAGCCAAGACATATTTAGGGCATAATGAGCAAGAAAATTATCAATTCCAAAGGGTCATAGGATATATGGATAAGAATAAATCATGTTTATATACTTCTTTAAGATTCAGAAACTCTTACAACAGTTCTATAATAAAGGTAGCAAAGAGGACTATCTGTATTTCACAAATGAGAAAGTTGAGGCACCTGAGAGGTTAAATTATTGACCACACAAGCCAGAAAGTATTTCAAGTAAGACTGAGTCAATACCCTCCAGTTTTCACACTCTATATCAGTCTTCTAGCCACTTCACAATCTTACAGAAAAAAGTAATGTAAGTTAAGACTGGAAATATAGGGTACACCTCGGTTGTGGAACTATAACAGCAATGTATTTGCAAGACAGCAAAGAGGCTAGGAAAGAGATTTGGTATTTCCATTTATGGAACAGGTTTTAACTATTTTAAAATTTATTAACCTTTCTCTTCTCTCTACAACCATTATAAAGCCTCATCTATTACTCGTATAGTTTTTGATACTTTGGCTGTTTAACAGAGGATGTTTTTTGATGCAGAGACCAAAAACTCCACTATTTGCCTTCTCATTATTTATTTGTCATGCATTTTTCACTTGCATGGCTCTCACAGGATTGATCATCTGAATCTGTTAAACAATTTTTTTCATGAGGCTGACACACTGCCTAGTGCACACATCTATCAACATCTCTCTGATTTATTGGCTTAATACAGGAAATCATTTGGTAGTCTAGTCCTGTTTTGCTTGAACACTGACTTGTGACCTTAATTTGCTTCCTTTCAAGGAGCTTGGTTTTTCCATATTAAGAGAGGCATTCTAATAAACAAAAATTATTTTCCGGGATTATATGAGAAAGAAGCTGGTATGTGCATTTTAAAATTGAATCTTTCTCTAAGTAGCTAAAAAAAATCCTTTTAAGTACCTAATTCCAGATAAACTGAGATGCAGCCACATCACCAGTAGCAAATTGGCAAAAAATTATTGGTTTGAGTAACAAAACTTTTACTATACAGAAGAGCAGTTCATAGCTAATGAACTATGACTTAGAGTCACAAGGGATCTTTTTTTCCAATTTTTTTCAAGAGGTGATTGGTGAATTCTTTTGATTTCTATTTTGCCCTCTGGTTCTAGAATATCATGGCAATTTTGCTTAATAATTTCTTGATAGATGGTGTCTAGGTTCTTTTTTTCATCGTGGCTTTCAGGTAGTCCACTAATGTTTAAATTACCTCTCCTACATTTTTTCCAATGAGATATTTCATATTGCTTTCTATTTTTTCATTCATTTGGATCCATTTTATGGTATCTTGATTTCTCATAAAGACATTAGCTTCCAATTGCTTCAATCTAATTTTGAAGGAGTTATTCTCTTCAGTGAATTTTTGAAATTCCTTTTCCATCTGGCAAATTTGACTTTTTAAGGCATTCTTCTCCTGATTGGCTTTTTGGGCCTCTTTTGCCATTTGAGTTAGTCTATTTTTTAAGCAGTTATTTTCTTCAGTAGGGTTGTTGACTCTCTTTTCATGATTTTTTTTTCCATCATTCTCATTTCTCTTCCCAATTTTTCCTCCACTTCTCTTACTTGATTTTCAAAATCCTTCTTGAACTCCTCCATGGCCTGTAACCAGTTTATATTTTTCTTGGCAGCTTTTGTTCCTGGAGTTCTGACTGTGTTGTCTGCCTCCTGTTCCATGCTTTGATCCTTTTTGTCCCCAAAAAAATAATCTAAAGTTGGATGGCTGTGCTTGCTTTGCTTCCTTTGCTTGCTCATGTTGCCAGTCAATTACCTGACCCTTGAGCTCTTTGCCATGGTAGAACTCTGCTTCCAGAATGGAGAGAGCTTTGCCCAAATCACTGAGGTTTTTGGCAGCTGCTGGAGCTATTAGGATGTTGCCATCTCTACAGCCCCCACAAGCTCTGGCTCACTGGTCACACACACCAGGGCCACTACCCAAGACCACAATCCTGATCCAAGCAGGTTAAAGCAAGAGTGATTACCCTTTGAAAAGTTGGTCCCCCTACAATCTGTAGGTCAGGAGCTCCTGAGGCAACAATGCAGCATAGCTGCCACAGCTCTGCTCACTTCTCACCCCAGGGTCAGCAGCCAGACTGCACTGTTTCATGCCCCCTGTTCCAACAAAGTTCCACACTGACATATTACTTTGGCATTTATGGGTTGAGATGTTTGGAAGCTGCCACAGCTGCTGGTTATTCACTCTCCTGAAGTCTGCTCCAGCCAAGGCTGCTCAGGGCCTCAGTGGGGCTGGAAATGGCACCAGCAGGACTGTGCTCTGCTCCCAGCATGCTGTGATAGCCCTTTCCTGTTGACTGCTGGGATGTCTTCAGCGGTAGATTTCCTTCTCTCTGTCACTTTGTGGGTTCTGCAGCTTCAAAATTTCTTTGGAGTCATTTTTTTACAGGTATCGGAATTGTTTGGAGCCAGAGCCCACTCTAAGTTTGTGCTTCTACTCTGCCATCTTGGCTCTATCCCATACTCATATGATTTCTATTGGTTTTGTTATTGATATGGTCATTTGTAGTCATAGCTTTCCTAATATTGAACCAGTCTGGCATTCATGGCATATATCCCACCTGGTCATTGTGTATTTTCCTCATGATATAGTGCTGTGATCTCTTTGCTATATTTTATTTAAAACTTTTGCTTTGATATTGATTAGGGAAATTGGTCTATAATTTTCTTTCTATGCTTTGCCTCTTCCTGGTGTGGCTATCAGCACCATAATTTTTGTTGTAAAAGGAATTTGATAAAACTCCTTCTTTGCCTATTTTTTCAAATAATTTATATGGCATTAAGAATAATTGTTCTTTAACTGTTTGGTAGAATTTGCTTGTGAATCCATTTGGTTCTGGGGATTTTTTCTTAGGAAGTTCATTGATGGCTTGTTCAATTTGTTTTTCTAAAATTGGGTTATTTAAGTATTTTATTTCTTCATTTTCTAATCTGGGTAATTTATATTTTTGTAGATAGTCATTCATTTCATTTAGATTGTCACATTTTATTGGCATGTAATTTGGCAAAATAGCTCTGGAAAATTGTCTTAATTTCCTCTTCATTGGTGGTGAATTCGCCTTTTTCATTCTTGGAAACAGTAATGTCTTTTTCTTTTTTTTTTTTTAAAGTAAATTAACCAATGGTTTTTTATTGGTGTTTTTTTTTTCACAAAACCAACTTTTGGTTTTATTAGTTCAATGGTTTTCTTACTTTCAGTTTTTTTAATGCCTCCTTTGATTTTCAGGATTTCCAATTTGATGTTTAATTTGGGATTTTTAATTTTTTTCTAGTTTTTTAGTTGCATGCACAATTTATTGATCTGCTTTTTCTGTATTTTATTGATGTAAGCAATGACAGATTCAAATTTTCGTATAAGTACCACTTTTGCTGTATCTCATAAATTTTGGTATGTCATCATTTTCTTCAGTGAAGTTATAGATTTTTTTTCTATGATTTATTTTTTGGCCCACTTTTTTTTAGAATCTGATGATTCAATTTCCAATTAATAGTTGTCTTTGAGGCTTCACATGTAGCCATTTTGATACTGTGGTCTTCTTATAAATTTATGCCCTGATCCTCTCTCTCACCATAGTAACTTTTAACAGTCAAACATTTTTGTTTTTTTAATCATTTTTCTGCCTTTTTGGTCATTTGATGTTTTTATATGAGAGTTGGGCTCTGGTCCTGCACTGACTTGGGCTTCTTGTGCTCTTCCTTCTGGCTTTCACTGGGATTCAGGGCTTAGCTGCTTGTTTTCTCTGGAGGGTAGGCTTCCCTTCTAGCTTATGCTGAGAGGTGAGGCTTCCCCATTGTCCTCCCATGGGGTGTAGGGTTTAGCTGCTAACCTGCTTCAGGTGCAGGGCCTTGCTGCTGGGTTTCTGTGGTAACAGTCTTTCTGGTGGCTTGCCCTGGAGGAGGAATCTTATTGCTGGTCTCCCCCAGGGGTGGGGCCCTGCTGCTAGGTTACTGTGGAAACAGGATCCCTGCTGGTTGGCCCAATGGGTAGGGACTTGCTTGTGTTGAGGGTGGGGTCACTGAGGTAGAGCCTTCTTGTGCTGCACTGGTTGCTTACTTGCATAGGGCACTGCTTGCTTACAGGAGGGTGAAGCCTCACTAGTCCTAGCTTTGGAGCCTTAACGCAGGGCCTCTGCTGTGAGTCTAACTGCTGCTCTTGGATCTCACTTGCCTCCCACTCCAGTGAAACAAAGCTTTCCTAATAGCTCCAAGGAGCCAGAAAAAATTGATGAAAAACTTTCACAAAATACCACAATAAATTCAAAATGGACATGAAGCCTGAATATTAGAACATTCAAAGAACAATTAGAAGAGAACAAGAAGAAATGATGAGCAGAACGGCTCTCAGAAAAAAAAACTGGAAGGACTTATATGGACTGATGCAAAGCAATACCTTAAGATGATCAGCTATGACAGCTATTCCCGGCAATGCATGCAATGATACAAGGCAACTCTAAAGGACTTATGATGAAAAATGCTATCCATCCCCAGAGAAAAACCTGATGATGTCTGAATACAGATGGAAGAACACTTTTTTTACTTTATTTTTCTTGAGGGTTTTTTTCAATGTATTCTTTCACAGCATGGCCATTATGTATATGTTTTGCATGACTACCTATATCAAGTTGCTTGCCTTCTCAATGGCGTCTTGGTATTTTGGGGGGGGGTTTACTTTTATTTTTCATTCTAAGGAATGCATCTCTGGGAGGCCTAAAGGAAAGGGATATGCTGGAAAGTGGATCCAACATAAAAATGAAATATGTTAATAAAATTATTTTAATAGAAAAAATATACATGGTATTCTGAGTAGCAAAGGATAGAGTTTTATTTGTTAAATGTGAATAATAATGTGTGTACTACTTGTTTGACAGGGATTATGAATATTGAATGAAAAAAATATTCAAGGCATTTTGTAAGCCATGAAACAATATATAAACATTGTTAGATAAAATAGGCTGCAAAAGAGCTTTTTCAAGAAACTGAAAGGTTGTTATATGAGAGAGGGCTTAGAATTATATTATATGGATCAAATGGATAAAATTGGGTCCATTAAGTAGAAGTTATAGTGGGGTTGATTTTGCTTCAATTATAAACAGAATTTACTGTCCATTAAAACTGTCCAAAAATGGACTGAACATATTCAAGGGGGTACTGACTTGCCTATCAGAGATATTCAAATGAAAGCCAAATGATTAATCACAAGGGTGATTGACAATAAAATTAATATTTAGTATACATTTTTCATGAGTGCATCCTACTAAATTCTCTGATTCTCTCAACAGTCCTGTGTAACATAGACACACCTATGTTGGAAGAAGTTAATATTATCTTCTCTCCCTTCTAAATGTTGGGGGAAGCAGCCATGGTAAATTTGAAGAATCTAGCCCAGATGCCTTAGGGAACAATATGGGATGGAGTTCATGAAATAGCAGTGGTTTTACTCTGAACCAAGAATTACCAAGAAGAAGATGATGATGATATATTCAGGAACATAGGAAACACACTGAAAGCAAGAGAAAGCAAGTAAAAAAAGAAGAATTTTTTTATCATGAAACTAGAGTTCACGGAAGTTATGTGACTTTCACAAGGTAACATGGGACATAGTGGAACCATAATTCAAACATGGGTTCAGCACACTCTCAATATATATCTGTTAATTCTGTAGCTCTCTGGATACTTGGTTTAAGTGCTATTTCCACTCTACCAGTTTCAAGGAGATGTTTGGTTCATAGGATACAACTATGGTGCAAAAACTAAGGAAGAACTAAGGATTAACTGTGTCTTTGCCCCCAAGAATCTCTAGCCATTCATCCTCCAACTTTAGGTTTTACTATTGGACTTGGGTCCTGTGATAGTTGTATCAAGAAATCAGCCTCATTCTTATGCCTGACTTTTCCAATACTATGGCCCTTTTCTGTATCCTACCCAGGGTTGGGCATCACCGCCTAAGATTGTTCTTACTCTCAGCATCACTGAACATGACTGGATTGAACCATCCTCTATATTTCCATATTGTGAAAAGTAATTTCCTCATGTCAAAATTCCTATTTAAAGTTTTTGTGATTTAGAGAGGAAACCAACATGTAAATAATTTCTCACTGGAGAAATAGTGGTTAGAATAACATAGAGAAGGTGCCCCTAGGTATAGAGAAACCACAACAGAAAAAACTGTTTTCCACAAAACTGTGATAGACCACAAAGAAATAGTATTGGAAGTAACTGAAATACAAGGAAATTAGCATTAATTAGGCCATTTTCTCCCTTTTTTGGAGATAGGAATTACTATTTTCCTCTTAAAAACAAAATGAAATTGCTCAATAACAACAAAAAATACTGATCTAAATAACATATAATTTGCAAATATCACAAGTGAAAAGAAGTAATACATTTGATAAAAGAAAACAGAGGAGGGACACCCTTAAGAAGGAGAGTAAAAATCAAATTATGGAATCTACATTTTAAAAGCAAAATTATGATGGGGTTTGCAGGGAGGAATGGAATGAATGATATATTAATTTCTTTCATGGCTTAAAAAATTCAACTGAATCAATCCATGAGAACCCTAAAAGCATATTCTTAAAAGGATAGAAATCACTTTTAGTAAAAAAAAATTGATGTATATATTCCCAGATCTTAAATTAACATTTAATTTGGTTTTATATGGGGATAGACTGGAACATATCTCACCCTAGCCTTGCCACCTTGCACAACAATAAAGGAATTATTATTTTGAGGTAGATGTCACAACATCACTCTTTACCAATGAAAGGAAACTAACAAGATTTACCTTTAGGTATGCAAGTGTGGTTATGTATTTTAAAAGCTATTTAATAATGAACAACCTTTACTGAGGGCATCAATAATATGCAGTGTATTGAGTATAATTTTTAGACTTCATCCATGTAAAGTCAGCAGAAGTAGCATCTTGCTTGTCTTTATACTTTGAGGATGAACACAAATGTGGAGTTGGGGGTTGAAAGGGGGAGTGTAGACTATTTGCTTGTCAAAAGAACCTGACAATTCATGTTCTTTCAAAAACAAATATGAGTGAAAATGTCTTGCTCTTCATTCTTTCTGATAAGCTCATGGTCTTGATAGTACTTGAAGTTTAATCCTTGAACTTGTGCAGCAAGCCATGAAAATAAGACCTTTATACCAAAGTACCACGTTTATGTGAAACAGATGTGAAGAAATAAGATGACATACAGAATATTACAATAAAAGAATTGACTTTTAGTTTCAGTGGAAGAAATATTACTTGCAGAATTCTATACATGCATATTATACTCATATCATTTATATTATGCATTACACATATTATTTAACTAGAAATTCTAGCATGTGGTTTACATACATCATCTGCTGATCAAAAAAAATTTTCCTTATGAAATAACTGGGCAACATCAGCTGTACCAAGCATGACACAAAAGGAGAAGTGGATATCACAATCAAAGATGCCATGAATACTCATTTCTTCCAAATATCTACTTCCATTCCTTGATAGCAACTGTAGTAGTGTAATGCCAAGCAAAGGCAACTTCCAAGATTCAGATTACCAGCATAGTAAACCCCATTTATTCAG
>JAQQSU010015048.1:0-11269 GCA_028627135.1 Pseudochirops cupreus
TTCCCTTCCTTTCTTTCTTCTTCCTTTCCTCCCTTCCTTCCTCTTTCTTTACCTCTTTCCTTCCTTCCTTCCTTCCTTCTTTCTCTCTTTCCTTCCTTCTTTCCTTCCTTCCTTCCTTCCTTCCTTCCTTCCTTCCTTCCTTCCTTCCTTCTTTCCCTCCCTCCCTCTCTCTCTCTGTCTCTCTGTCTCTCTGTCTCTCTGTCTCTCTCTTTCACCTTCTTGGGTCAACTGCCTCATTTTACAGATGAGGAACCTTGGGGTTCGACAGAGGCTTCCCTAGGGTAAAAACAGCCAGTAGTTGTCAGTGTCTGGATCTGAATCAAAACTCAGTTTCTCTGACTCCTGATCCACTGTGCTCTCCATTGTTTTTTTTTCTTTAGCGGAAAGTATATTTATGTGCATTTTAGAGCTCTAGAATTTGTTTGGCGTCATATTTTATGGGTATTTTGAAGTGGCTGTGTGCGAGCTGCGATCCTTTGCTGCTTCTATGCCGCCATGTTGGCTCTGCCCCGCCCCCCCATTGTTTTTTTTTCCTGCAATACCCCCATGATGTAGGTAGTACAAAATTTGTTATTTCTATTTTGCAGGTGAGGAAATTGAGGTTTCAGGAAGAGTGAATTGATATTCCCATGCTCACATGCTGAATAAATGGCAAAACCAAGATTGTCTTCATGTTATGTTAGGACCAAAACCATTGATCAATTAGTGACTAATTTCCTGGTTATTAGCTCCTTTGAATTAAGGAGGCTAGTCCTAGGATAACAGATACAGTCTATTGCTGGCTTTGAATCTGATGTTTTTCCCCCCCAGTTTGATAGAAACTTCCAGAGCTCTTGCTCTGTTGTTGCTGCTTTCAAAATCTGAAGGTCACCTCCATGCCATAATGAGACATTAGAGGAACGCTTTAGCAGACATCATCTCCTTTTTTATATATAAAGAAACTGAGGCTCAAAGGGGTAAAGGTCCCCTTTCCCTGAGCTCAAGAGTCACTGGGAATGCTGCCTTCCTAAGCACCTTAATGACAGAGTCAGATTTAGGCAGTCCTGGATCTACTGACTCCTCATCTTCTGCTCTTTCTCACTACACTAGAGAGACTTCCTTGCCTTCTCTAATCCTCTACCTTCTTCATAACATTGCAAGGTTGGAATTACCAGGGCTTTCCCCAGGAAACATTGGTACCCTGGGAAACTGCTGGATATTATTTACCCTCCTCCCAGAGTGGTGGAAGCCCCCAGCCTCTTCCTCCTCTGCTTTTACCCTGATAGTGGCCTTCCCAACAATAGTGGCAGAATATCTGGGTGTTTCTCCACTCACAGGGCCTTGAGCCTTATGTATTGAGGTACAAGGTCTGTCTTAGAAATCTCATACAGCCTTTATCCCATGATTAACTGAATTTATTTTAAAAAGTTGGTTGAGAATACCTTTTGCCTGTTCCCTTAGAGTGGTTTGTGGCATATCCTCGAAGCACCGATTAGGGTTCTACCCTTCCAGGGTCCCCTAGCTTCCATTGGGCTCATAAGTTGAGCTGATGCACCCTGGAAAAATTCAAGGTAGGAGTCTAATGGTTTCCTGCAATAGTCAGGATGAAGTATTGATCTGGGCATAGCTCCCTAGGGCAGGAGTGATGGCTCAGAGGTTAATGGCCCAGGATCTGGGTCCCCCAGCTTGCAAAGTGTGACTCATGAGCTGGCCTCTTGAAAGGCTATATCTCCTTGAGTTAGGAAAGAGACATCTCCACCCCCAAACCTGACAGGGCAGAGAGCCATTCCAGAGCTTGGCCTGGATAGTGGCATTTCTTCATTCTCCGTGGATCCTTAGAGATGAACGAGCAAATAAACAGCTAACATTCTGGCCTCTGGGCCTCTGAACTGATGAAATGGCTGAATAATGGATGAAGCTGGATGGATTGCTTCAGAGAATGGGCACTGGGGAGGAGGATGGAGTAGGTGGAGGAGAGAGCCAAGGGAAAGAGAATGGTCCTGGCAAGTGGAAATGCCATCGGGAGCACAGGCATGAGGGTTTTCCGCTGAGAGCCTAGGAGTCCCTCAGGCCAGCAGCCCCATTATGGAAAGTGTCAGAGCTATTTGACTCAGAGACAAAAGGAAATTTGCATGTTACAAGGGAAGCGCTTTGCACAGCGGGCATTTAGTGTCAAAATGCTGGCCCCTGTCTTGCCCTTAGCTCTGACCAAGCTAATGGGCGGGCATCCAGGCTTAAACAGTCTTCAGGCAATGACTGTGGTTAGATACCTGGGAGAGTTTCCCACCGTGAGACTGTGGAAGAGGATAGGAGGGGACTGAGGCTACTTTTCCTTGTGGGGAGCTCACTACGTCCAGGAGTTAGTTCTCCTCCCTTTTATGGACAGCTCTGATGGCAAGGGCAGTTGGGCACTCAGTGGAGTGACTCACATTCCCTTTCCCCGTCCCACCCTTGGCAGGACGTGAAGAAGGTACAGGAGCATTTGGAAACTCAGCCTACTGGCCTGACATCATAGGAATGTGTGCCCAGCCTGCCTTGGGAGAGGCATCCTAGGGAGGTAGCTAGGTGGGAGAATGGATAGAGTGCTAGCATATGAGTCAGGAAGACCTGGGATCATATCCTGCCTCTGACACCTAGAGGCTGAATGACCTTAGGCAAGTCACTTTGCTTCTGTCAGTCTCAGCTTCTTCAACTGTAAAATAGGGATCATGATAGAATCTAACTCCTAGGGTTGTTGTGATGATCATGTGAAACACTAAATAATACAGTTTACAAAGCTTACAGTGCTAGCTTTTATTATTATCCTAAGGATAGACTGCAGAAGAGCAGAAAAGTGGTGCAGACCGGTGGATAGCCTCCCAACCTGTACCCACTCCACCTCACCTCAGCTCCACTGTCCTAGCTAGGGCCCCCGTTGACTCCTCTTCTTCTCCAAGGTTCCTTCACCTTTTTGCTCATTAGGGATGTGCACAGCCTGATTGGGATGAAGGAAAGTCCTATGCATGCCATCTCTTATTTTCTAATTGGTCCCTCAGCCCTTTTACTGCCAGTCTTCCTTGGCATGACCACAGTGGCACCTTCTGCAGTTCAGTCACTCTGCCAATATGGTATTCAATGCCAGAGCAAAAGGGGGACCCCTTCCTGAGCCCTTTAGATTAGAGTTGCTGGCCAGAGCTCACTTCGCATTCTCCTCCCATGGGCAGGACACCAGCTGTAGTTCAACTCCAAGTTCTGATTGGTCAAGGACTTCACCCTTTAACCTACTCAGCCCCATCATATGCATCTTCTTCCTTAGACCTGCCTTCATTTCATATACCAAATGCCAGACTGGATTGCTGCCTAGGCAAAGCCCTTTTGCCAAGAGGATGAGCTAGGGGGAGGAGGAGAGTGGGCACCATGCCTCCCACAGCCTCTAGGCACCCACTTAATTGGATTGAGCTGCTAGAATCAGGTTCTCTGGAAATGACAGTGCCATGTTGCTCATCCTCTGGCCCTGGAAAAGATGGCTTAGCTTAGCCACTTGGCTCTGGGTCCAACCAGCTTTTTCCCATTAATAGATAGGGAATATCTTGAGAAGCACTTCTGTGCAGACCTAACTTTTTAGGCATAGGAAGTGTTCAGGGGAGGCAGACCTCTCTCATGCTGACCTCAGACCTCTCTCATGCTTAGTTCAATTCTATTTTATTATGCTCAATGATCATTTATTAAATCCCTACTGTTTCAGGTGTTGTACTGAATACTGAGGATACAAAGAGAAAAATGTAACAGTTCCTACCCTCAAGAGGCTTACATTCTACTAGTGATTTGAGGTCAGCGTGGCCAAGGACCATGTGCGTGGGTCCATTTCTCAGGCCATAGCACTGTGTGTGTATTCCAATGTCATCCTTATTGTTGATCTCTTCAAGACCACACTCCTCTGTCTCTCTTGGCCCTACTCTGTGCCACCTGTAAAATAATGTAAAGGCATGGCCAGGACCACTGACCAAGTGACCATATCATTGCCATTTCAATACTTTCTAGGTTGCTTTCAGTCCTAAAAACATGTGTCATCTTGTCTCATCATGAGTTTCACTGTCGTTCATGTTTTATTAGTATAAGTGCCTTAAAAGCAGATCAGAGTCAACTAATTTGCTCATTAGTAAAAGGAAATTAGCCATTTGAGATCTGTTCTAATGAAATTAGCTTGGTGACAAATGCTTTGTTGCCATGTTTATTAGATTACTCTACTCTCTGCATTTTAAAGTTGAGATCAGCCATCAACAACTCTTCAGGGATATCCCACTGTTCCCCTTTTTTTGTTTTTAAATGTTTTATTGATATGCTTTTCTTTTTAAAAAAAAACATTGTTGTTTCCCAACGGTATCCCCCTACAGAAACCTCCTATTTAACAAATAAATATAGTTAAAACAAATCAACACATTGTCTCTGTCTGAAAATGTGTGCCTTTCCCTTGCTTACTATCCACTATCTCTTTGGTGATAGAGAGGCATGTTTCACTATTGAGTCTCCTGAAGACACGATTGATTGGCCACTGCTTTGATTGGAAAACTCTTTCAGTATTTTTTAAAATCAACGTTGTAAATCATTCTTCTTGCTTTTATTCTGTATCATATTCATACAAATCTTGTCAAGTTTCTCAGACTTCTTCATATCTGTTGTGTCTTAATGTGTGGTTCCATTCAAACATCATTGTTTGTTCATAATTTCCCAACTGACACTTATCTGCTTTCCTTCTAATTTTTGCTATCGCAAAAAGTGCTGCTGCAAATATTTTTTTTCTGTATATTGATCCTTGATCTTTGACCTCCGAGGGAGTGCATGCCTAATAATTGTATCTTAATATTGAGTCATTGCACCACCTAGCCACCTCAGGTACAGCCATTTGTCTCTCTTTGGATTCCAAGAGCCAAGAGATTAGCCCAATGTCTGGTACACAGCAGGTACTTAATAAGTGTTTATCAACTGACTGAAGAGTGAAGCCTTCATTTGCTTTATCTTATTATTTTTCCCCTTCATATGGTTATTGTTAGCTTACATTTCCCCTTTTGAAAAACTGTCTATTCCTAACCTTTGACTGCACATTCACTGGGGAATAGCTCTTATTTATCTCTTGGCTATCTTGTCTTTATCAGAGATATTTGCTTTAAAGATTTTTCCCAACTGATTGCTTTTCTAGGTACATTTATTTTATTCATGAAGAAGTTTTTCAATTTTCTGTCATAGGAATTATTCATTTTATCTTCTTTGATCACCTGATATTTCTTGCTTGGTTAATAATTCTTCCATTCTCTTTTTTTTACGATGTGATCTTTTATACTTAGCTCATCTATCCATCTGGGGTTGATGATGGTAGAAGGTGTAAGTGCTTTATAATATAATTTGAGAGCGGGTAATGAATGCTAGGCCCTCTTCATTCCTACATTTA
This sequence comes from Pseudochirops cupreus, assembly GCA_028627135.1. NCBI lineage: Eukaryota > Metazoa > Chordata > Mammalia > Diprotodontia > Pseudocheiridae > Pseudochirops > Pseudochirops cupreus. The sequence goes on from JAQQSU010015048.1 coordinate 5,405, forward strand.
ACATTTTTTTTTCCTTTGGAGAGTCTTGACCTTTTATTCCTCCAGATGAATTTTGTTATAATTTTATCTAGTTCTATTAAGTAACTCCTTGGTAGTTTGATTGGAAAGGCACTAAACCTCTGTATTAATTTAGATAGTATCTTCATTTTTCTTATATTGGTAAAAACCTAACAATGGGGATAGAATATTTCTCCAATATTTGTTTCCTTTTTTTTTTCCTGCATGGAGTGCTCTGGAGTCATAGTCACAGAGGTCCTCAGTATGTCTAGGTAGGCTGATTTCCAGCTATTTTGTGTGTCATCTCCTGTGGAGGGCCTGGATTTTAATCATGAATAACAAGAAAATGAGAGCCACATCATGGTAATAAAAAGAATTTTTGTTAGTGATGATGGAAAAAATTTGCATTTTAGAATATATAGTTTCCCTTTTTCCTTTGTTATCTTTGGAAATATACCTAGTAGTGCTATTGTATGTGTCAAAGAGTATAGACCATAAATTAAAAAGATAGTACATTTTAAAAAAAGAAAAAATACACAGGGATACTTCCGCTTATAGGTATTGAACTAGTCCTTGGCCTCAAGGAATTTATATTCTATTCAGAGGGGCATCTTGGTATGTTTGTCTATATGGCAAATAGGGATGAGGACTAGAGCCAAAGGAACTCTTAGATGAAGAAGTTTCTTCTACCATTGCAAGTCTTCTTTGCACCTTAGAGTCTTAGAGAGTAAGCTAGAACATTGGGGAAGGTAAGCGATTTGCCCAACATCACTCAGCTTCTACATGCCAGAAGTAGAAATTAAACCACTTGGCTCTGAGGTCAACCCTCCATGAATGCACTGCACCCCCCTCCTTCTTATATACAAAATCAATACGAGATACTTTCTATGTTGTTCTGGGGAGAGCCCTTGCATCTGGATACATCAGGAAGGACTTTATGCTCTAGAGAAGTTTTGAAGAAAACAGATGATTCTAAGAGGCAGAGGTGAGGAGGGAGTCCATTCCAGGCAGGTAAGCAGATGGTTTTTGTACTGTCAGAGATGGAAGATAGAATGTTATCTGTTAGGAACAGACAGAAAGCTAGTTTGCTTGGATCAGAGAATGCTGCAGTACATGGAATGGTTTGGACCAAGCCTGACTCAGGCCCATCTGTTGGTTGGAATAAAATAAGGGACTCATAGGCCATCTAACAGCTAACAAAAAGAGGTTCGCTTAATAATAACACAAAAAGGATATTCAGTGAGGATATAGTATTGATTAAGTTGCATGCAACTTCTTAGTCTCCCCCTGGGCTCAGGCTGGTCAGAAGCATGTGCCAAGCTTTAGAATCCCATGACTTCTTAGGTACCGACCTCCAAAGCTGCTCCAACAATCTGAGCTTTAGTCTCTTGGACCAATTAAATCTCAAGGACTAATTTTATTACTTTTTAAGGGAAAAAAGCTAGTGGCCTGCATGGGGTAGTTATTACTTCTATGCCAGGGAGTGATAATGTATACTGAGGTTAGAAAGGTAGATTGGAGCCAGGTTGTAAAGGGCTTTAAAAGCCCAAAAGAAGAGTTTTTACTTGCTCCTAAATCCAATAAAGAAACACTGGAATTCAACTCTTGCGGTCTTGCTCTTCATTTTTTTCTCTGCATCTTCTTCCAAAATATAGTGGGAGTAGAAGGAGATTTTTCTCCTTCTGCCCCCTCTCCCATAGAAACAGCAATAATAACTTAAAAAAAAAAACACGAAGAAGTAAGGAAATAGACATTTGTTACATGGGTTAGGCTCTGTGCTAATTCCTTTACAAAATTTATTTCATTTGATCTTCACAAAACCCCTGAGAAGTTGGTGCTATTATCATTCTCACTTTATAGTAGGGGAAACTGAGGCAAACAGAGGTTAAATGACTTTCCCAGGGTCATATATCTAATAAGTGTCTGAGACCAAATCTGAACTTGGGTCTTCCTGACTCTAGGTCCAGTGCTCTAGCCATTCCATATTTGTGGCAGCAGGAGACATGTACTAACGCTGCATGTTACCATTGCTACTGAGCAGGGAGGAGATAGGAATTCTCTCCTCTGCTCCTCCCCCTGCCCATTCCTACTTTCATTTAGAAGAAAGTGGTGAATGATGAGTCTTCAAGAGCTGAGAGTTCCAAAGAGACTGCAAGTTTTTTTTATAGGGAGACTATGAGGAGTGACTGATTCTGTAAGCAGGACAATCGATGTGCTTGATTAGAAGATACAACTGATGAAACATCTGTATACTAACATATCCCTCCCCTTCCCCAAAACATTTCAATGAAATCAATCACACATCAAGAGTGTCTAACAGCATATGCAATATTCCATGCCCATAATCTGTAAAGAAGAAATAGAGGAGCATTTTGTCAGTCCTTCTCTGGGGTCAAGCCATTATAATTAGATAGCACCTTTTGTCTTCGTTCATTCTTGGTCTTGTGAGCTAGAGAGCTACCTATGTGAATGGTGGTGGGGGTGGGGTGGAACAAGAGTGCTTCTGAACCTGGTGTTGAATGGCATGAGAGAAGGAGCGTTGAGTATTGGAGAGGATGCCTTTGGGAGAGATATAGTTCAAAGAAGATTGAATCTAGAATTAGAGGATCCAGTTTTGAATCCCCTTTCTCCTACTTCCATCCTGTGTGACCCTGGGAAAGTAGCTTAATCTCTCTTGGCCTTGTTTCCTCACCTGTGAAATCAGCACATTGGGCTCAGTCATACCTAAGGCCCCTTCTAACTCCAAAGCCTATGGTCTTAAGGTAATTTCCAGCTTTGTTATCCCTAAGAATTTAAGACTTCTTTTGGAAGGAGCCCCTTTTCCAAGAACTCAAGAAGTTGGAGAAGGTAAGAGAAGAACAGGATTAGAATGAAGAAGCCTCTTAATCATAGAATGCAGGTCAGAGGATAATTGATCTAGTGATGAAAGACATCTTAGAGACTGCCTAGTCCAGTCTAGACCTTTTATTTTTCAATTAAGAAAACTCAGCCTCAGGCAGATTAATAATGTGGCTTAACCCAAGGTCTTATTGATAGCAAACATAGGAAGCAGGACTTGAACCAAGGTTTGAAAGGGTATAATGAAAGAGAAGTGCAGAAAAAGGTAGAAAATAGAGAGGTGCAGAGCAGAGATGGTTGAGGTTGGGAGAGCAGGGAATATTTGGAGGAGATGAGTCTTCCCCTTAGCAGACAGTGACTGAATCGCAAGCATAGAGAGGGAGAGGAGGAGACAGGAATTTGTTAGCTATCAGATGGGGACAGATACCAAGTGCCAGAATTCATGCCCAAGGGAAATCCACATATCTGGGCTGGATGGAGCAGTGTTGCCCAAAGGCCAGATGCAGTAGGAGATGACCTCCAAAAGTCACCAAGAAGCCTAGGATGACATGATTTGGAAGCAGTGAGCCACGGGTGGAAGAAGCTAGTTCCTGAATCAGAGGCTGGTCCTAGGGACGCAGAGCTATGTAGCAAAGCCTTTGCCTTCCATCCCACCCAGCAGCCTCAGCCCCTTCCTTTCCCTCTCTCCTCCATCCCTTCTGTCCCGGTACAAATTATCTGTTCAGACAACAGCGACGTGTTTATCCCACAGGATGTGACTCTGAATATTAGAATGTCAGAAGCGACTGCGTTTGCAATAAGTTTCTGTCAGATAGGAAATAAAAGAGGAGTTGCAGTTATTTAATTTAGAACTCGCAGGCAAGTCAGCGGGCCGGGAGAGTCGCTGCTATTTCCCCAGCAGCCAATGCAGAGTTTGCTGGTTTTCAGTACCGCTGGACACACATCTGGGACTGACAAAAGGGAGAGTTTGCTGTGGGGGGAGAATTAACCAGACCTCCCTTCCTGGACCCTCCTGACTTTGATTTTTATTCCTAGAAGAGAATTATGGAGCATCGCTCTTCTGGATAGAAATATGTTTCTAGAATCATAAGCTCGATATTTGAAACAGGTCTTAAAAGGAAGGAAGCAAACATTTATTAAGTGCTTACCATGTTCTAGTGCTCTAAGGACTTTAATAGGGGCTTTCCAAATATTTCATCTGATCATCGCAACAACCCTGGGAGGTAGGTGCTATTATGAGTCCCATTTTACAGTTGAGAAAACTTTTCCAGGAGTAGTCAGTAAGTGTCTGAGGCTGGATTTGAATTTGGATCCACTATATCACCTACTTGCCTCCAGCTCTTACTAGCTGTGTTTTAGTCTTTTTTTTCTTTGATTGGGGAAGGCAAGGCAATTGGGATTAATTGACTTGCCCAAGGTCGCACAGCTAGTTAAGTATCAAGTGTGTGAGGCTGGATTTGAACTCAAGTTCTCCTGACTCCAGGGCTGGTGCCTTATTCACTGTGCCACCTAGCTGCCCCACTAGCTGTGTTTTAGAGACAGTCTAGTTCAGCTCTCATTTTATAGCTGGGGAAATGGAGATCTGCTTATCCCATGAGGTTAAGCGATTTGCCCAAGGTCACAAAAGTCCTAAATAGCACTCATAGGATTTGAATTCACATTTTCTGACTCCATATCCCATACCTTTTCCATTACACCATTGCGCTTCTCTTGAACTTTGGTTTCTTTCAATACTCTCCTCCTCTGATCTAGCTTGACTGGTCCTATGTGTACACGACCATTTCGACCTTTGTGGTTTTGCTTAGGCCTAGAATTCCTTTCCCTTTCTTCCGCCATTCCTTCTAAACCCTACATAAATCCTTTAAGACCCAGCCTACGTCTGGGCCTCTTTCACCCCAAACCTGCTAGTCTAGGTTTCCTTAGTAGGGGCCATGAGCCAAGAGGAATGGGAAGACCCCCAAAGTGTACCTGGGCCCACAGTGCCATCAAAGTCTCTGAAAATAATAATAGCTTTGGGCACCTAGGTGGTACAGTGAATAGGATGCTGAGCCTGGAGTCAGGAGGACCTGAGTTCAAATCTGACTTCAGACACTTAGCTGTGCGACCCTGGGCAAGTTGCTTAACCTTGTTTATCTTAGTTTCCTCATTTATAAAATGAGCTGGAAGAGGAACTGGCAAACTACTCCAGTGCCTTTGCTAAGAAAACCCCAAATGGGTTCACAAAGAGTTGGACATGAATGAACCACAACACTTATATGGTGTTTTATGTGTCTGTAATGGTAATGAAACTTGAAGATCCCTTTGTATTGCTAAGTTGACAAGTACTTAGCACCTAGCTTCAAATTAAGCCTCTGTTTAAGAAACAGAAGGTATGAACCCCTGTTGTGGATGTAACAGGAAGGCGCTGAACAGAGAGGAGCAATACTGTATGTAAGGAAAAACCCCAGCTGGGAAAGTCAGAATTTCTTGGGATAAGCATGTGGAGGCAGGGCAGCAGCAGCTGCTGGACTGAAGACTGAACTGAGAATTGAGATGAGGATTAAAAGCTTTCCAGAGGACTACTGTTGTGAACAGCTTTCAAGGTTCTGATTACACAGTATAGTGAACTCTCTATTTATTTGATAACAAATCAAAGCAAAACATTCATAGAAAATCAAGGTACAGCATTCACAATGTTACAACTTATCACAGAAAATCAAAATACAGCATTCGCCATGTCACAACTCAACAGCTTATCACTAAAATGGCCACATAGTTTTCACCAAAGTGGTCACGTAGCTTTAAACTAAGTACATTCATTTAGTCAATCACAAAATCCTTAATTCAATCACAAAGTAAAAAAGTCAAAGTTCTCCACCCTTAGGTCACAGTAAATCATAATATTCTCAGTCAGTTCACAGTAAAGTCTTCTTTCAGCTTGACTCGAGGCTGGTTCTCAGCTTCCATGTTTCCTCTTCCATGATCCCAACTCCAACTGTCACCTGGGTTCAAAGGCGGGCAGCTCCCAGTTCCTTGTCCAGTTCCTTGTCC
>JAQQSU010001505.1:0-14976 GCA_028627135.1 Pseudochirops cupreus
TTTTTTTTCTTTTTTAGGATGACCTCTCTCTATGCAAAAATCTCAATGTTTTATATTTGTATGATAACAACATTAGCCAAATTGATAATTTGAGTTTTGCAACAAATTTAACACATTTATATCTACAGAACAACTGCATATCATGTATAGAGAACCTCAAAGCATTGAGGAAACTTGAGAAATTGTAAGTGCTGATTTTTTTCTGTTACTGAAAAATTTCCATTTTTACATGAGTAATGATGTGAAACAGTTGATAGAATTTACTGAAGACCTAAACATACTTCTAAGGAGTAATATTTGCCACTGGGAAAGTCAAGTAATACATAGAGATAATTTTCATTTTATAATACTGTCCATTGCCATGATTCCAGTTTAATTTAAAAGTAAATAGTATGTAATAAGAATTATTTTCTTTTGTGGCTCCCAAGTAGCTCATTATTTATAGGGTTCTATAGCCTGCCCATTAGAGGCAATTTGATATAAGGGATAGGGAGCAAGCCTTGGAGACCTAGGTTCAAATTCTGCATCTCACCTAACTCTGTGACCCTAGCCAATTCACTTAACCTCTCAGTTCTCTAAACATCTTCCTAAAACTCTTAAGTTTCATTCCTCTCCATTTCAGTGGGCAAAAAAATCTTCCTCTCGATGTTTTCATATGTTGCCCCTAAAAGGCAAAAAAGCAAACTTCCTTAGTTACCTAGTAATAAGCCTGCACTCAGGAATTCTGTATACTAATGAAATAACAGGTCCACTCAATATTCCTATTCCTGTCTGCAGTCCTCAAAGCACTTTACCTCTATTATTTCATTCAACCTTATTAGGTGGGTGCTGTTAATTCCTATTTTATACAAAGAAAAACTAAAGCCCAAAAGGGTAATGTGATTTGCTGAGGGTCATCTAGTTGGAAAGTGCTGAGGTGAGAGCTTGAATCCTGCCTGGTCTTTCAAACTCCCAAGTGCATGACACTATCCCTTATGTCCATCCAACTGCCTTTATGAATCTGCCTCATTGCATTAGAGGTAGCTTACTTATGTGATGAGAAATTCTGCAAGTATGATTTTACATCAAAGAAATGTACAAATCCTCTTCTAATGCCTCATCATGACCTGGAGGTAACTCTGGGTACTGGAAGCCTATACAATTGGAATACCACCTTTGGCAGGTTTTAGCATGCACTGGCCATGGAGTCAAAAAGACCTGTATTCAAATCCAGCCTCACACACTTACTAGCTGTGTGATCCTGGGCAGGTCACTTAACCCTGTTTGCCTCAGTTTCCTAATCTATAAAATGATCTGGAAAAGGAAATAGCAAACTGCTTCAGTAACTTTTAACAAGAAAAATCCCAAAGGGGGTCATTGAAGTGTTGGACATGACTGATAGTGACTAAACAACATTATGTGTATGGCGCTGTGCTAATTACTGATGATACAAAGGATGGCAAAATGAAATCCCTGCTCTCAAGGAGCTTACAGTCTAATGGGGGAAATGACATCTTTGCACTGATGTATAAGCACATTAAATTCAGGATAAATTGGAAATAATACCTCCAATAAGAGGTGAAGGCTCTAGAATTGAGGCATCAGAAAAAGCTTCTTACAGATGGTTCCTAGATTGTAGAATATGTGGAAAGTCCTGTGTGAGGTCTTTCTGCTTCTGCAGTGACAACATCAAAGTGGCCAGAGGGGGACCAGAAGATACCAAGAATCACATGGCTTTTAAATTATCAATAAACATTAAGATGTTGTTTGAGGGGAGGAGCCCACACCTGTGACTATGATTCCAAAACATCTATAAGCAATGCCTCCACCCCCCCAATAAAAAAACCACAGCTTGGGCACAAATTTAACTAGAATTCTTAGAAGAGAGAAATCAAGAGTTTAAAATGTTTTTATAAATAAAATAAGTACTAGAGAAAAAACTGTGGAAGAAAAGATATGAAAGGGAATTAACAACTTTGCACATGAGATATAAAACCTTGCCCAAGTAGCAAACTTCATAAAAAATTGGAATAGATCAAAGGGAAGCCAGTGACTCCAAGAGACGACAAATATTAAAGCAAAGTAAAGACCAAAAAAAAAACCCCAGAAGAAAAAGCATTATAATAAAGGTTTAGTGAAAACAACTGAATTGGAAAACAGAGAAGAAAAATCTGAAGAATCAGTAGACCATATGAAAACCATGACCAAAAAGAGTGCCTTAACATCTGTATCAAGAAATTGGGGCAGGGAATGGGAACTGTCCAGGTCTCTTAGAACTAGAGGGCAAAGTGGAAATAGAAATAATTCACCAGTCACCTCCTGAAAGAAAACTCCTAGGAACATTATAGCCAAAATTTAAGAGTTTCAAGTGAAAGAAAAATATTTCAAGCATATAAAAAAGAAGGGATTCAAGTATCCAAGAGCCACATGATTTAGAATCACATAATTAAGCAACTACCACTATGAAGGAGCTGAGAACTTGGAATACACTGTTCCAGAAGGGGAAAGGAAAGGGAATAAACATTTTTATAATGCCTACGGTGTACCAGTACTGTATTAAATGTTTTACAATTATTATCTCATTTGATCCTCACAGCAATGCTGCTACATAGGTGCGATTATCTATGTTACAATTGAGGAAACTGAGGCAAAGTTACTTGCCCTCAGGAAGATAGTTACTATCAGAGGCCACATTTGGACTCAAGTCTTCTTGACTCTAGCTAAGCCAAGTGGTCTACCCACTGAAACACCTAACTATCTCAAAAGTTAGGAGCTTATAAGCCAAGAACTAACTCAACCAGAAGAACTGAATATAATAATAAAGGGGGAAATGGATTTTTAATAAAGTGAAGAATTTCTAAGCATTCCTAATGAAAAAAGACCAAAGCTACATAGAAATTTATAGTTAAAACACAGGAGTTAAGAGAAATATATAAAGGTAAACATGAGTAAACAATCATAATGGACTAAACAAGGATAAAGTGCTTATGTTCAAATGTGGGAAAATGATAGTGGGCTCTTTGAACCCTATTATCATCAGAGGTCAGAGACTAATTAGACTAGGTCTAGAAGTGGTTCTGTTATGGCTTAATGATCTTAAGGGGGGAAATGTCAAGAAGGAAAGAGGAATGCATTGGGGCAGAGACTAGGGAGGGCTGAGGAAGGGAAAGACAAGTGAGAGAAATTTATTTCACAGGGTGAGCTAGTAGACATCTAGACAAACAAGGATGGAAGGGCGAGGGGTTGACACTTGAACCTCCCCATCATTTGAACTGGTCACAGAAAGAAAGTAGACACACAGATGCACACAAACTCACACAGACTTGACTAGAAAAATACATTTCACTCAACAGGAAAGGGGAATTTAAGGGAAGGCAGATTAATTGAGGGATTATTCCTAAGGAAAATTAAGGATGTACAAATCTAGCCTTTTGGAGGTGGTAAAAAAGGGGAATCTGAGGGGTTGCTCATTGAGAAATGGCAGAACAAGTTATGACAGACAGACAGATAGATTCTATTATATAAGAAATGGTAAAGGGGGATGATTCAAAGAAACCTGAGAAGAATGAAGTGTATGAAATGCTGCAAAGTGAAGTTAGACCAGGAGAACAATTTATATGACCACAAAAGTAAAGACTAACAATTTTGAGGAATTAGGGACTCTAATCAATATAATGACCAACCATGATTCCAGATTGAGAGGTGAAGAATACAAGAGTGCAGAATAACTCATTTTTATTTTGATATGGTCAATGTGGGCATTTATTTTGCTGACTATACATTTTGTAACTGAGATTTTTTTCTTTCATTCTCACTGGGGAGGAGGATTGAAGATGCAGGTGGCAATTAGGAAGAGAAGGTGATTTTTTGTTAATTGAAATAAAATAATGGTTTTAAAAAAATTAAAAGTCTAACCTAAGATGAGGTCTCATAGAGTAACTGGTAATGAAGGCTGGTGTTTTCAGCTACCATCTGTTGGACTTTCAGCATTTCTTAATATGTGGCACTGAGTCAGAGAGTGTTAAAGTTAAGGCAAAGCTGGGAGTACATACCATACTTCTGACACTCAGTATGGAGTTATCCACAATGTTAAACTTGCTGAATTTCTTAAAAGCAAAAGACAAATTTTAGTAGCTGTAATATGAACGTTTCATCTTAATATTTTGGGCCGGTTGTTAAGATCATGTTAACCTTGTAACAAGATTCTTGTCTTACGTTTTCTTTTGGAAAGATAGACAAGTTAGATAAAGTCTAGGTTCAAAAAAATCTGGAGGTTGCCATACTGTTCCTGTGACTGTTAATTAGATGAGCCGGAAGAATTGCTCTGAGTAATGATCTGCACCCAGATACTTTTGTCTTGTTAGGTACATACTAAATAAATAAAAGCAGAATCTAATCTGATTTAGCATTTGAATTTTCTAAAAAAGGCAAACACTAACCCACTTAGCTATTTTTAATCCACACTGAATCCTTAACTAGAAGACAGAAACTAAAGTTGTTGCAAGAGAGATAGGGATTAAGATTTTTTAAAACTCTCATAATCTGGAAAAGTTGTTAGACCCTGAGCCTAGTTACCTAAAATAGATGATGATTTTTTTAAAGATACTCCTTCCAGATAAATGGAGAAAGTTTAAAAAGGACAAACTTCTTCCCTGAGGCAGAAAGGACCAGATGATATCATGAGGTCCCTGTCAGCCCTATGACTCTTGAGATATTTGTAGACTAATAGAATATTAGAACTAGAAGACCAAATGAATGCTGTAGGTCATTTATTTGGAACTTTCATCAACAGTTTTTGACATTAGTTTCCATAGAGTTACATTTACAACATGTATATTTTTATTTTCTTCTGCAGGTATTTGGGTGGCAACTACATTGCTGTAGTAGAGTGTTTAGAAGGACTAGGAGAGCTCAGAGAGCTACACATTGAAAGTCAAAGGCTTCCGCTTGGCGAAAAGCTTCTTTTTGATCCAAGAACTCTTCAGTCCTTGGCAGTAAGACTATCGCTTAGTTTTCTGACCGAGCAACTTGGTGATTGACATGTTATTTTAAGTTAGTCAAGGAGATTAGTGGAAGATAACAAATAGATTGACAGCACATAAACTATATTATAAACTAGTATACAGAAAGTTAATATTTATATAGCACTTTAAAGTTTGCAAAATACTTTACGAATATCATTTCATTGGATCCTCACAACAGCCTTGGGTGCTATTGTTATCTTCATTTTGCAGACAGGGAAACTGAGGCAAACAAAGTTTAAATTATTTGCCCAGGGTCACACAGCTAGTGTCTGAGGCTCTATTTGAACGTAGGTCTTCCTGACACCAGGTCTAGCACTATATCCACTGTGCCACCTACCTACCTAAAAAAGAAATGCATATCGATAGATTTAGAAGACATCTATCTATCTGTGGATATAGAAGATAGCACAATATCCATTGTATCACCTAACTACTTTAGAAAATGCATATCTATATAGATAGAGAAGACAGCTAGGTGCCTTAGTGGATAGAGCGCCAGCCCTGGAGTCTGGAGGACCTTAGTTCAAATGCGGCCTCAGACATTTACTAGCTTTGTGACCCTGGGCAAGTCACTTAACTCTGCCTCAGTTTCCTCGTCTGTAAAATGAGCTAGAGAAAGAAAGGGTTAGACACAAGTGAAAAACAATTGAACACACACATATAAATATAAGACATATCTTTATATACCACCTATTTCAAATAACATTTGCATTTTTAACAGTGGCCCTCCAAACCTTTAATACCTTAACCCAAAAGAATGAATAATACTAGAATTTCAGGCACCAATGCAAGACCATTAGAGAACTATTTAGGAGTGACATGATCACACTATTTGTTGACTACCTATGACGTGTTAATGTAAATATGTATGATAGTGTGTATGTGTATATAATAAGCTCCTTGAAGTCAGAGATGGTTTCTTACTCATCTTTGTATCCCACCCCATTACCTAGTTTTGTGCAGAGTAGACACTTAATAAACATTTGTTGATTTGAATACATATATATATCCATATATGTATATATACACACAGATGCAGCTCTTAACTGTGTATGTATATATGTGTGTGTATATATATATATATATATACAGATATGTAATGAACATATGTGTGTATATATATATATATATACACACACACATATTTCCTATAAAGAGCTTTTATATACTTTTATATATGCTAACTTATCATTTAAGGAAAGATTACTTTGGTGCTTAACATTATTATAGTTATTTATTTAAAACATTCAGAGAAAAAAATCCATAGGCAAAATCTATGAAGCTACTGATAATAAGGGATTTTTGCAACCTTAGTGAACTTTTGGGAACCTTATCAAAGTGAAAATTATCAAATTTGCAGATGGCAAAAAGTTGAGAGGGATAGCTAATATATGGGATGACAGAGACTAGGAATCAGGGAGACCTAACTTGAAGAGATGGGCTTGTCTTCAGAACCAAAGATGTGGCAACAGATTTGATTTGATTCTTGTAGAGATTTTAAGAGTATTGGATATGTATTGGCCACTTCCTGTGGCCCAGATTCTACCACAAAGAAGAAAGACTTTAGATAGCACTGGGGAGGAGATTGGGATTTATTTGAGATATTTTAGCCAAAGATATCAAGGTTCACTATCCTAGTTCCTGAAATCCCCTCATAAACAGCAGTGATATAGTAGAATGAGTTTTGACCTGGGAGTCGGGAGACCAGAGTTGTGTGACTTTGAGCTCATCAGCCTAACCCTCTTGGTATTCAACTAATCTTTAAAATGAACCAGTTGGACTAGATGATCACTAAAATATTTTCCAACTCTAAGATTCTCTGATTATAGCAAAAGTATAACATAACAAAAAATATAACATTTCATTTTGTCTGCATAATGAACTTAAAGGCAACTGCAAAAGTCCTTGTTTGATACCTCCTTGTGGCTTAGGGGTGACCCTGGGTTCTTGAAGGCTATCAGCAGAGTTAGTTCCTCCCAAACCAAAAGGGTGAGTATTATTGTTTGTCCTTCATTTTCTATGAGAACCAATTACATCATGGGGTGATATCTAGACTTGTTTGTAAATTGGATTTAAGTGACGTGTAGTTGCACAAAGTCATCAGCCTCATTCCGTCACTCTTCCTGAGTCATCAAAATCCAGTGTCAGTACAAAAGTCTTGATTGTCCAGAAAGTAGCTTAGACAAGTTCAGAGAGAGTCATCCTCAATCTAACAGCAAGGTTATGAATTTTATTGGAAGGAGGGTAGCATAGGAGGGTAGCAAACTGTCAGTGGAAGGGTAACTTACACCAACAAGATCACAGATTGTTGAAGTATTGAAATAATAAAGAAAATAGAGATTATATGAATAATTTAGAATTTTTGATCCAGGAAAACTAGGTATTAAAAAGTTATCATATGTGATATTCAAATGAGTAATTTCCTAATTTGTCCTAATTCATTTTCTTACAGAATTCCCTTTCTATATTAAATATCAGCAATAACAATATTGATGAAATAAAAGATTTAGAAACACTGGAGAATCTCACTCAGCTTATAGCAGTTGACAACCAACTTCTTCATGTGAAGGTATTAAAGGAAATTTTGGTAGAAAATTTTTTACTGTTAATTGACTATAGTTTTCCACTTTAAAACCTGTCAGGTCACTCTCAAGCTACATTATAAACCCTTCTTAGCATAACTACTTGCATATCTCTCCAAATCTTTCCCCCTCAGAATCCTTTCTTAAAGAAAAAAATAGTAGTTTTCATCCTTTGTTCTTACCATGTTGGTGGGCTGTTTCATGGCAGTTTTAACAGGAAAGTTTGATCAAAGCATTTAAAGAGAAGCAATAGTAACCCTATTGCCAAAAATTCTAATTAATGTATAGATGAAGTTTTATAGTCAGTATCAATTGTCTGGTTAATATTGCTATAGAATTTTTTTGTGATTTTGTTGAGGAGGTGATAAAAATGAGTGTTTTACCTAATGTCCCCCCACTGGCTTCCTAGGCAGTCCCTCACTCAGAAATGACCACCTGGATCTTCTGTTTTCATTACATAACAACTATGAGCAAACTTTACATAAGCTTTATAGGCTACAAAGAGCTTTTGAGAACATTATCTCAGGAGCAACAGAGAAAGAACCCTATACTTGGAGTCAAGAGCCACGAGTTCCTGTCCTAGCTCTAAACCTCACCTGGGTGTGGCCTTGCCGAGTCACTTCACCTCTGCAAGCCTCAGTTTCCTCACCTGTAAAACAGGGATAAAAATACCCATAATATTTGCCTCACGTATTGTAAGAATCAAATATGTGTAAAGTTTTTCTTGCAAACCTTAAAGCATTACATAAATATGTGTTATTAATAAATGTTAAAATTTTAGGTAACATCGGCAATTATCATTTGATTCTCTCCTAGGTAACCTTCAAAGTGTCATGTGGTCCTGATTTTATAGTCAAAGAAAGGTTGTGGCTTATTGACACACTGCAGAGTGCCTAAGACATTAAACCCGTGCTCAGGCTATAAGAACTAGCAAAGTAGTTAAACAAAGGGATGCTCTGTCCTCATGGAGACTGTGGCTGCAGATGTCTCCTCTCTTACATGTATAACAATGCAGAGTCTCTCCAAAGGCTGGTTAACTAGGTTAGTCACCCACTTAGGATTTGGAGAAAAGCAAACCAGAAGATTTAGAGACTTGACAACTAAAGATCCCTACTGAAAATCAGCAAATCAGTGTAGATTGGAGATGGGTTTGGGTGTATTATCTAGAAGCCAAATCTCTAACATTGTAACTTCCTTGGGTGATATCTGTCTAAAGCCGGGCTTTGCAAAACTTCTGTGTTTAAATCTCTTTTTCGTTCTCCATGTTTATAGGCAATAGGAAGAGGGACAGAATCTGTGAATTCTGTGGTATAGGGAACTTCTGAAGGAAGAAACTCCTTCTTCCAGTGCAGGTCGATACTTTCTCTGCAACTCAGCATCTTAAAAGAGTTGCCGAGGGCACTGAAAGGTTGTCACTGTGCCAGGGTCATCCAGCCAAGATGTGTAAGAGGCAAGGACTTGGACATAGGCCGTCCTGGCTCTGAGGCCACTTTGATTGTACATCACTAGCTGCTGCTGCTTCCATGTCCATCGTGGACTCAGTAGTCTTTTTGGAGGTTGGCCTGGGAACCCAACCATCATGAGCGAAGCTTATGCTAGAAAATTGTGTTCCTTGTTATTTAAAACAGCAATTTAGGAACATCTTGTATTCCAAAAGTTAGCAGATTTTCAATTCAGAAAATCTGTGCCATGGTAGAGTCAAGTACCTATAAAGGATGTAAAGTATATGAAAGTTGAAGATAACACTAGAGAAACTATTGAGGTTTTTTGTTTTTTAATTGTAGCACACTACAAAATATATATATATATTTAAGAAGTAAAATGAGTCCATGGGTTGATAGGAGAGACAGTGTGATGTAGTGGATATAGGGCCCTCCAAGTCTGGAAGACCTAGATTCAAGTGTGAACTCTAACACATCCTGGCTGTGTGAACCTTGAGAAAATCACCCTGTCAGTGCCCCAAAGGCGGCTCTTCATAATTGTAAATTTCTGAGAAGGTTCTGATCCACCTCGGCAAAAGGAGCCTTTTCACTGAGAGTTAGTATCCACCTAGTGCCAGTTAAATCACATGTCTGAATCCCCCCAAATGTAATGTGACCTGTCTTCCACTTATAGTCATGAGTATATTCAGGTCTTGTCTACATGATGGTAAATGGATTTGTGTGGAAAGAAATCAATAAATGTACTTAGAGCCACATGACTTTGGCGTAATCGGTATTGCCAAGCTATGTAAGATCCTAATTGGAGGGTAACAATGGTCCAGCAAGTCCCAATAATCTTGGAAGCTGGTCCATGCAGAGCCATGTCAATGGGCTACTGCAAATCAAACTAAATATTTTCATTGGTAGAGTCTGCCATGGCATTGTAGAGATGAGTCTGTCTAAATATAAAAATAAATAGTTAACATATAAGGCCGTATGTTATCACATTATCACAACTCTGGGAGGTAGGTGATATTGTTACCTCCGTCTTACAAATAAGGAAACTAAAGTGCCTGGAGGTCAGTGACTTGTTCAGGGTTACATAACCATTACGTGAGGCAGAATTTGAACTCAGATCTATCCGAGAATTAGTTCTGCCACCCAGAATGCTGATTTGAAAACAGTGTATTTGTTATGCCTTAATGTAGAGAGGTTTTTATATTAAGAAAAGCCTTTAATAATGGCTCGTACCTGGTTATGTTCCCCTTCTGACTTAACTACCTTTTAGAATTACTAATGAGGAGTGGAGAAAGTAAAGGTTTTTACTTCAGCAGGTTTTCCTGGGAAATATTGCTTCCAGTGTGACCCAGAACATAGGACCTTAGAGCTGGAAGAGATTCACTGAGTACTTCACTTTGACAGATGAATCCAAAAAAGTTAAATTATCTACCTAGGGTAACTGTGCAAGTTAATGGCAATATATAATTTTAGTTAAAGTAAAATTAACTTTGGGTTTCTGTTTTTATTTTTAGTTGTTCATGAAACAGAAGTTTTTGACTATTATAGAAACGTTTTGCATGACTACACATGTATAACACATATTGAATTGTTTGCCTTCTCAATGGGGGGGGGGGCTGTGTAGAGAAGAAGGAAGGGAGAGAACTTAGAACTCAAAGTCTTAAAAAACAAATGTTAAAAATTGTTTTTACATGTAACTGGGGAAAATCAAATACTAAATTTAAAAAACCAATATTTTGTCTATACAACAAAAAGTGAGTATCTGGACATTTTCCAGGTAATTTCATCATGTAATTCAGGCCAAAAAAAAAAATCTACATTAGGGCCAGAATTATATTTGTCTAATTTTTTTTATCAAATGGATCCAGCCAGTCTTAGTAAAAATTTAAAAAAACTGTTGGGATGGAAAAAGTCTTTGTTAATCTTTTGTGCCAGTGAGTTTTAATAACTACATATAATTGAAATAAATTGCAAGTTTATTCCATAGTAGAATTTCAATTGTTTTATTAAATTTGTTTTTATTGGCTTTAGGGTCATTATATTATTGTATAACATATTATCTTCAGAATAAATGGTAGAAATAAAAAAAATTAGCATGCTTATTCACCAAACTAAATATTTGATTTACAGAGCACAAATGCATAGACTGCTCTAAACCTGTCATGTTTTCTGAGGTCTCAATTTATTTGGCCTTTGCTCATTATTGATTATGGCAAGAATATTGTCCAAAAGATAAATTTATACTCTTCACAGTTTAGTCAGGAACAAGGGGAAAATTATAGATTTTCTGAGGAAGATTATGACAGGCAGTCACAGTGGTGACAAATTGCTGTGTGTTGGTACAGTCAGGGCAGTGCAGCCAGACATCTCCAATAAAGATGAGAACAAACTGGTCAAATACAGGTTATAAAGGGCCATCCTTAATTGTGCAGAATTCGATTGCCCTTGCTGCAGACGTCTATAGAGGCACTAAGGCACTCACTCCTGCATGGGAAATATATTTGCTCTTCAGTACTTTGCAGCAGACCTCTAAGTGATAGCATGACATGATCATTTATCAAACTGGCTGCCTAGAAAAATGTCTGGTCCCTTTAGTATAGTTTATTGAAAGGCTAAAAAGTGAAAACATTTTATTGAAGACAGAAAGGCAATGAACAACTAGAGGATATCCAAAGTATAATCATATTTCAGCACAAGGTTAGTATTGTCTTAGATAAATATACACTGGAGGAAATATGTTCAGGGTCATTTATCAAATGAGTAAAAGTTAAAAATCTAAAGGCCTGTTTCAGTAATCACGAGTTGTCTGTATATATCTTAATTTGCTATTAGTCAATTTTTGGTCATAAGTACGTTGTCTTCAGCATTGTCCAAAACTGTGATAAACTCCTCTTCTCTTTGGACAAAAAGGTTTCCAATCTAAAGATAATGCAACACAATTTATATGTAAAATATATGAGGTAATAAAGTCTTTAGAGTCATTACTCAGAATCAAACAGATGTATCCACTGAACAACCATTCAAGTCCCTAGGTGTGAAATCAGATAGGGAATAAATTAATATATAGGTCTGAGGCCCTTTTCAATCTTTAAAATTTTTTCTAATGCAGGTCATATTTTCCTGAGAGGGTAAAAACCTATTAACCATTACTACCCTGTTGACCAGCATTAGAGGACAAAAATTTTAACAAGATAATTTAATTATGTAGATTCAGCCAAAATTCCAGTATTTAATACCTGTGTTTAATAAATGTTTTTAGGTGAGAAAGGGGATTTCTCTTGAAACTTCACATAAATTGATTTTTCCAGGAAGAATTTGGAGGGGAGGAGGGAGGAAGAATCTTACTAAAACAATCATCTTGCAAAAAAAGATTTTGACATTGTTGGGGAGGGGGGAAATAAGCAAAAATGGAAGGCAGTACAGGGGCAGCAGACTTGATTAGCACAGAGAATAATGCTGAAAGGAGGGTGAGTTAGGATTGATAAAAAGCTATCAGGTCTTGAAGACCCAAAGAATGAACCCAAATTAGGGGATAGAAATAGGAGTTAATGAAAGATGGTAAGCCATTGTGTAGAATGAGCCTGAATTTAGAAAAATGGGTTTTGAGCCCTGGTAGGGCTATACCACTGTGGGCTAGTTCCTGAATCTCTCTGAATTGCAAGTTTCCTCCTCTACAATGATTTTCTTATTACTCACTGTCACAATCTCAAGCTCTGTTCTGAGGAAGGTGCTTAGCAAACTACAAAATACTTTGTATATGTGATTTGTTATGAGACATATGTGGATAGCAAGAACGCATATATTAACTTACTCTGTAACTTCTCTGTACAATTTATGCCTTTAATATTTTCCCTCTAAAATGGAGTAGATCAATTTAGACAAAAGAAGATAGATCTTGGGTCTGCTACCTGTCCCCACCCTTGAATTTTGTTGAAGACTACAGCCAATGGGCCACGCAGAATTAAATTCAAATGTTACCTTTTCTCTAAGCCTTTCTAGTTCTGTGTAGATGTACTGTGTGATGGGACATCTGTGTAAACTGACATTTTCACTTAGGCTCAATATTGATGCTTGACTTCTAGTAACTGATCTTTCTTTCTCTTCTTTTAATTAGGATTGTGCTATACAGGCAACAAATACCAAGCTGCAGAAAAACCTAATATTTCCCAATATCAATTAGAAAGAGAGCTAGAATCAAATTCATGAGTATATATAACTCAGAGGTTTTTATAATATCATCAGCATGGTTAATCCCTCCATACTTTCTCGTCCTGTGCACATTTCTGTCAATTGGCACAGGGGATCTACCCAGTGCACCTGAAACCTTCCTCTGGTTCTTTTAATATTTTGTGATTACTCCGGATATTCAGATGTTATCCCTCATTCTCACTACATTGTTAACTTAGCTCCTTTTCCAGGTAGTCACATGTCAAATCATCATTGGTAATGTATTGCAGCCTGCTTAAACCCATCTACAATGCATTTTATATCACCCTTTCAGCCGTTCTGGTTCTTCCCAGATCAAGGGGTGCAGGGTGGAGGGTTAGCAGTAGTGGTGTATGGCAGCAAGTCATGAAATTAGAATGAGTATCACTCAGTGTCAAGAAGAGGCCCTTAGTGAGTGTGAGCATGCTGCACCACATAATGGAACTGTAAGGAGTAACGAGAGAAAAGAGTGCCATCAAAGCAGTGTATGATCAAAAAAGGATGGACTGATCACGTGAACAAGAGCAAAGGACAGCTTGTGGATAGCCTGTTTGCTCTCCACTTATCCTCATTGACGTCAGCAGAAAGTGTGGAAGGGCCCCATCATGTTGGATGGACACTCTGTGGTAAACTCATGGACAAGAGTCACCCAGGATGAGTAGACAGGGGTGGCTGGCAATCTGTATTATTAGAGGGAATATCCACCTCGGGGAGAACACAGCATCATTTGAGTATCTTTGCCAAGAAAATCCAAAATTGGGTCACAAAAAGTAGGACACAACTGAACAACAAATGGTGTTCCATGATTGATAACTGTGCAGTATCACTAGGAGAATATCTAGAGGCCATTTGACATAAAGTAGTAGAGGTGGAGTCAGGAGATCTAGCTTCCAATTCTATCTCAGATATTCACCAGATATTAAAGCATAGGAAAACCATTTAACTTCACAGAACCTTGGTTTCCTCTTCTGTAAGATAGAAATAATGAATATTTGTCCTATCTACTTCAGAGAGTTGTTATAAGGAAAGTACTTTAAATACCTTAAAAAGCAATATATAAATAAATATAAGTTGTGTTAGAGAGATGAGCTTTTTGTGTCAATGAGAACTTATGTCATCTAAATATTAAATCATTTTATTCCTTTTTTAAAACTGAAGACATTAACATATTAAAAATGCAACTAAAGTTAAGTAATATAAAATATTTAAAATATCATGTAACATAATATATTAAAATAGCTAAAATAAATAATGAAAATACTTTAGGATACTGTTAATAATGTAATTTTGGTAGTTAAAGAATATTGTGTCCTTCTCCTTTCATAATTACAGGATTTGGAGCTTTTACTGAACCGGTTGCCCAAATTATGGAAAATGAATCTGAATGGAAATCCTGTCTGCCTCAAGCCAAAATACAGGGACAGATTGATTGTGATATCCAGATCTCTAGGTAAAATAATTTATGTTACATGTACAACATTTTCTTTCAAAAATAAGCAACATAAACATAAGTTTGGGGACTTGTTTAGTGGTGTATCAGCTTTCCTATATGGTTATGAACATGACATTTGTGTCTATGAATTATCTACTTTTAAATATTTAGTACTATTTTTTTGAGGCGCTCAGTTTTGTTAAGTGACTTGCCAGAGTCACACAGCTAGAAAGTGTCTGAGGGCAGATTTGAACTCAGGTCCTTCAAACTCCAGTGCCAGTGCTTTATTCATTGTGCTATAATATTTATTATTC
>JAQQSU010015050.1:0-11268 GCA_028627135.1 Pseudochirops cupreus
GAGACTAGCTTGGTTCCGGCGTTCTCTTGTTCCACCCCTTCCTGCTACGTCAGCAAGCTCAAGGGGCATGGAAGATCTTCAAATCCCAGTATCATTACAGGGGGGAAGAGTAAGTAAAAATGCATAGAATTGGGAGATTAAGCATCTTTTGAGAGGGATAGCATGGTGGTCAGTGTTACTGTATTATAAAGTAGATACAGGGAAGTAAGATGTAAAAGACTGGAAAGAAAGAACAGGGCCAGGGTTTAAAATTATTCAAAGTTATTGAGTTGATCTATAATTGTCTAGTGCTACCATTCCAGTATCTTAACCTCATTTTCACAAGAAGGCCCTTGCTGCCTGTCAGGGTGATGAGCTGAGGATATGTAATACAGATGGACAGTGAGCTTAGTCCAGAGTTGAACAGGAGAGGGCTAGTAGGCTAAATTGTTTTGGGAAAAAGTGCAAACGTCTTTTACTGATTCAAGTTTCCTATGTAAGTGAAGGTTTACCTTTTCAATGATAACACTGTACAGGTATTGCTATATGGTAGTTATGTAAGGACAGTCACTGCCTACAAAGAATTAAAAATGAGTGTCACACAGAGGAAAATGGAAAGGTGCATGACGAGTGTGAGTAATATATAACCAGCAGGAAACCCTGAAGAAAAGAAGTAGTTTGTCCTCAAGGAATTGTTTGATGAGAAAAGAACATGAGTTGGTCATGTTTCAAGAGCAAGAGATTAAAGGTAGTCAGAGTACTCCATTGGTACCTTTTCAGTGTCCAGAGAAAGTAAGGAAGGCCTCTAGAAAATTAGACTTCATTGGGTAAATTTTTGGGAGAACATGCACAAGAGACACATAAAATAGATAGACAAGGATGGATTGAAATCCTTATTGCGGATATTAGGTATATCTATATCTATATTCCCTAGTATATATGTATGTATGTATGTATACACACACACACACACACATAAAATTCATGTACAAATAGATGGTATGTTCTTCTGGAAATCTCCCCCTCCAACCCAATCAATATAAATTTCCAGAAAATTCTCTGACTTTGTTTACCTTTTAATTGATTGAGTAAAATGTCAAAAAGTCAGTACATTGAAAAGACTTCCTCACTTCAGATATAAATATGCATGTGCATATAAATGTACACACATATTTATATACATATGTAATATGTATGCGTGTATGTATGTATTGTACACACATGCCCCTCTTGCTATACTTTTAAAATGTTCTAGAAACATTTTAATTTATAGTCTACATGAGTGGTGAAGTAGGCATGAGAAATCACTGATACCAAGTTCCTATAATCATGTATTTATGAATTATCATAACTAAAATGCTGAAATATTATGCCTAATGTGTAGACTAGCAAAATATAAGATAAAATGCATTCGTTAGAATGTGACAGGGATTTTTGAAATTAAAAAATGCCTATGAAAGCTGATGATTGTAGAATGAGTACTGATAGGCAGCTACACTTATGAATGTGTGAACAGTAATGGAAGTTTCATTTAACTCATTTTAAAAGAATTTTTCCTTATTCATTATGACTAATTTCTCTGATTGATAGTAGTGTCAGAAACTGAGGGTGTAACCATTGCCATTGTTAGCCTGGTCTTTTTGTTGTTATTTCTCTGATTGTTCTAAATTTATTTGAATAGTTATGCTATTCCCTAGCTTCTTTGTCATTTCACTTACATTAAGAATTACTTTCTATGATAATTACTACTGGTATGACCTTTTACATTGTGAAATAAACAGATTCTCTCTCTCTCTCTCTCTCTCTCTCTCTCTCTCTCTCTCTCTCACACACACACACACACACACACACACACACACACACACAAACTTAACCCTTTACCTTTGTCTTATAAAATTGGTCTCAACGAAGTTATGGGATACACTCTAGGGGAATATAATGAATATACCTTTGATTCTTAAAAGGAAAAAGCCTATAATTTGATACTGACTTCATTGCTTTTCCATTTGTCCAGGGTTTGGGACTATAGCTATAGTCTGTGAATCCCTCCAACCCAGCAGTGTCTTATATAGTGAATGTTTAAAAAAAAAAAGATTTTTGAATTGGATTGGATTGGTTGTGTTTTGGAGTGAGAGAAGGAAAAAAAATATACCATTTTATAGTTTACAGATTTTTCCTGCTGATTAAATCCCATTTTAACAAGGGTCAAATGGCTTTAAAAAAATTTAGTGCCTTAAATAGTGATGATAATTATAATCTGATAAAATATTCCATAAACATTTGTTACTGTACCCCTTGGCAGTGAGTTTACATATGTGAATTAGTCATGGGGTATTATTATCAATTTGTATATATGTCTTAGCTTCTTAGATATGTTCATCAGAAACGAATGAATATATTCAAAGCCATGTCTTCTTTAGACATATGGGAGTTTTAAAAGTGATAACTGTCTAGAACTTGAGAAATGGCACACATTGAATCAAGTGGGTAAACTTTTGAGAGACATGATATATTAATTAGAATAATTTCTCAAATAGATAAGTCCATATAATGTATCTTTTGCAGTATTGGTGACAGATGGAGAGATCATCTCATTTGTGGCTTACATCCAATCTGGATTTTGTAAAGTTTATAGAGAAGTTATTGGGCTTATGAAATATCGACCCAGGAAAATGGTAAGTTATTTTAAACTTTAAAAAAAATTGAATCTCTGATTTAATTGGTATTGGCCACTGCCAGTGAAGAAATTTCCTGGATGAATGCATTTCATTGAATGATTTTTAACTTTTAGGTTAGGTTACCTGGGGGAATTGAGAGGTTAAGTAGTCAACTCTTTTCGTAAAGACCTCTCCTGAGGGAAAACATTTCTCAAAACAACCCATCCTCTCTGAACAGCTCTAATTGTTAGGTAACATCTCCCTTGCTAAAGTTTAAGCTTATCCATAGGCAACTTCCACTCATACTCCTCCTAGTTTTGCCTTCTGTGGCCAAGCAGAAAAACTCTTATCACTCTCCCACCCTCCAAAAGCTTGAAGACATCTATTACATCTCTCCACATCTTCCCTTCTCCAGGCTAAATATCTCTAGGTCCTTTCAACAATTTTCATGACATGAATTTAAGACCCTTCACAATTCTGATTTTCCTACTCTGGGTGACTTCCATCTCGTCAATGTCATTCCTAAAATAAAATGACTAGCTCTAAACACAATATTCCAACTGTCCTTTTTGGCCAGGGCAGAGTACAATGGGACTGTCAATTACCTAGCTTCTCTTAATGTACTGAGATCACATTAGCTTTTCTGTCAGCAGTGTCAAATTGTTAATTCAAATTACACTGAGTTTCACTAAAATCTTTGGATATTGCTGGATGTGCTGCTTACTGTCTAACTATACCTCTCCATTTCTGTAAATGTGATATTGATTTTTGAATTTTCATTTTATTAATTTATTCCAATACTCTAGCCTATCCAGATGTTTTCTTATCTCTACTCTTCATCCAATATGATTCTCATCCTCCAAATTTTTCATCCATTACATATTTGCTGAGCATGTCATCCATGGCTTTATCCAAGGTATGGATAAAATGTTAATTAATATTAGGGAAAAGCATATATCTCTAGAATACTCCATGAAGATCTCCTTCAAAGTTGACATTAAGCCATTAATGATTACTCCTTAAGTCTGGCCATTTAACT
This sequence comes from Pseudochirops cupreus, assembly GCA_028627135.1. Lineage (NCBI taxonomy): Eukaryota > Metazoa > Chordata > Mammalia > Diprotodontia > Pseudocheiridae > Pseudochirops > Pseudochirops cupreus. The sequence continues at coordinate 3,676 of JAQQSU010015050.1, forward strand.
AATTTTGGACGTGTCTAATTGCACTGTCATCTGGTTTTCTTCTTAAACCATTTTCACATTAAGAAATTAATGTTAATGCCAAATTGAGAAATTATTAACTACCTTGTTTTAGGTAGAACAAGTTTTAGCAAATGTCCAAATAGTTGAAGTACCTCCCCCCACTCACTGTCTTCTATTCTGTGTTAGACCTTTGATTTGTTTTTCTAGTTCTCTGTCCATGTGCTCTTTCTGTCCATACTGTTCAAAATATCCTTTACCTCTACTGACCTCTGCTCAAATACTTTCTACAATGCTTCCTACATCTGATTCTTAGATTTTCCTCATTAGCACATTTAAAAAAATACACAATGCTATGGTGTCCCCCACCTATACTAATCTTAACTCCATCAAGTTTCAAATTTGTCACCTTGCATTTTATTATCTCCAGTACCTCTTCCTTGCTCTCTGTATTTTGTGCATGTATATGTAACATCTGAGGACATGGGGTCTATTGTAGACTATTGTAGTCTCCTTCCCTTCTTCTTCCATCATGCAACCTCCTGAAACAAGTCACGATTCCTCTCTGCCTTTTCATTTCCTTTTTCTTTTTTAAATCATGAAATGTTTTCTTCCATTTTTTAAAGCAATACTTTACTTTCCCCAATAAAATGGAGAGGTATTTCTTGATCCTCTTTCTCTTTCTCTTATAGGAGAGAGATAACCCACACTTTCATTATAAATAACCATCTTTTGTTTTTGCCTTGGCAGAAATATAAACATCATATAATGGACAGTAGGCTTGCTGCAAATTTATCTCTCCTCTTCATGTTTACTTGGAGATGAGTGAAATTTTCAACGAATTATCATTTTTTGATAGTAGGACCCTTGGAGAATTGCTTTGACTAAATACTTCTCTGGGTCTTTGACTCTTAAGTTTTCACCTTCTTTCTTACTCAGATACCACTTCACTTTTGTAACATATAATTTCTTCTTAAAGCTTCTTAACTTCTTTTCCTATTTTGTTTTACTACCGTCCCTTTTTCTTCTTCTTCTTTCTTTTAGTTTCTCCTCTTCCTTTCGTTTTCCTTTTTCCCATCAGCATGTCTTTTTTTTTCTCCTTAAACTTCTCTTCAAGTCTTCCCAAATTTCTTTTCCCCCAGATAAATGCTTGGACTTACCAAAGTCCTTTAAACCACCTTTGTGGTTCTCAAAGAAAAAAAAATGCTTACTGATGCCAACTGCATAGAATTGTGGGAGAACTTTTTTGGTATATAAGGGACATTGGTTCAGATAAAGATGTTGAGACCCAGAGAAGTTAGTATTTTGCTAGTTAGTTGGGAATAGAACTGGGATTAGAGCCTGAATCTCCTGATTGACAACCTCGTCCTTTTCTAAAAACACCACTTCATCTCTGATTAGGATTTACTTTAGTGGATGCTAATTTAAAATGAATTTTCAGTTAGCATGTACTAATATGAATATACTATACACACATATCTAATATTGGAATTCAAAATGCCTCTGATGTTTTCTATACTTGTCAACTTTGGCAGTTTATTTAACCTTATAGGGATCTAATTTCCTCATTTGTAAAATAAGAGATTTGGACTGCAGAGCCCCTGAAAAGTCCTTCCAATTTTTGATCTATAATTACATGCATATGCACATACATATATGTGTGTATGTATGTGTGTATATATGTAATTATATTATAGTATGGTATATATAATATATATTGAACCATATATAGTATGTATAATGAATATATGTATTGTGTGTATTTGTAACTAATTCCAAATTGATTTTAAAAGTCAAGTAAACAGATCATCTGAAATTATTTCATGGATTTATTTAATGTAATCACTGTTATAGACCATACACACATATAGACCACACAACACATATAAAACACACATATATGCATACATACATACACGTGCGTGTATATATGTGTGTATGTATGTATGTATGTATATAGTTCAAAAGGAAAACAAAAAAACAGATATGTAACTAAATAGGTGACATAGTATAGTACTGGAACTGGAGTAAAGAAGAAGTGAGTTTGAATCCTTCTTTAGTAATTTACTTAACCCCTTTCAGCTTCAGTTTCTTCATCTGCAAAATGCCACCTTTAGGATTGGTATGAGGATTCAATATGTTAACATAGGAGAATCGCATTGTAAACATTAAGTATATATATATATGTATGTAACACATATGTATATATACATATATCTATATACATACATATATGTACAACGAATACATACATCTCTTTCTCTCTCTCTCTGTCTCTCTCTCTCTCTATACATATATGTGCTAGTTGTTATTATTCTAAATCAGTGGTTCTCAACCTTCCTAATGCCCCAACCCTTTAATACAGTTCCTCATGTTGTGGTGACCCCAACCATAAAATTATTTTCATTGCTACTTCATAACTGTAATTTTGCTACTGTTATGAATCTATCTGGTATGCAGGATGTATTTTCATTGTTACAAATTGAACATAACCCACAGGTTGAGAACTGCTGTTCTAAATGGATGAACACAATTGAATTATTTTGCACAGTATATAAATGTCCTGTTTCCTTTAAACAGAAAAAAAAGCACAGGCGTGTTTTTATGGGGAAACTTAAGGAGAAGGAATCCTTTGGTGAGATCAGTGTGCTTCTTCAGATTCCTTTCACATGCACCATCATTACTGGATCCGAAGTTGAACTGGGAATCATTAATGCTGAAGATATGCTAGGTAAATGCAAAGAAGCATTTTGTTCAGTACATACTTCATTTATTTTAGGTTTATGGTGAACATACTTCCAAGTTTGGAATGAGCATCTTTTAATTTGGAGGGTGATATTTAATCTATTACTACAGAACTTTAGTAGTTTGGTAATGTGTTAAATAAAAAGTCTGTATTTCAAAGCATAACCAATACATATTCTTCACCCACATCTACTAGCTAAAATAATTCATAAATAAAATGTTTAAAATTACAGCAGGAAAAGAAAATTGCTTCAGTCACTCACTCTTCTCTTTCACGTATCACACTTCATAAGCATCTTGCTGCTTCTCAGGGGCCCATATCTTATTTACATAAAAATATATGATTTAGTTGTTCCTAATGTCAGTGTAATAGCCTCCAGAACTGGCTTACCTATTGGAGCTTCAAGAGCACATCAAAAAAAAGCCCAAACTTTGTGTTCTAGTTCCATAATAGCAATGGGATCATGACCCAGGGTTCAAAGAGAGAGATAAAGTGGAGATACAGTAACAGAGATAAAATGATGGTGTAATCAGAAATCCCACATATGCTTGACCTTGGAGCATGTCTTTCTCTTTCTAAATTTTACAAATAGTCAAAGAAAGAAATAAAGTAAGAGGAATCAGAAAAAAAACCTGGAGGGTCAGAAGTCAGAGCCCAAATGTATAGCAGCATTAGTGGTAACCTCACTTTAGATAAAAATAGAAATATCAAAAGTTGGATAAAGTGAAAAAGAAGAACAGTTGGTAGAAGTTAATCTGTTTAAGAGGTTTGCTTATGAAATAATTTAATAAGAATTTACTTAGAAATATTTAATAATAATTAAATTTTGAAATAATTGATAATATAATAAAAATATTTCAGGTTCACTATAGCTGCTCAGTGCCTTTCTGCTACTTAATCTTTGTGTGACCCTAGGCAAGACATTTAACATCTACATGATTCACATGACATTGAATTTCTGTACTAATTCTTAGGAGAGTTTTCAGCAGCGGGAATTACCTATATTGATGCAATCATAGATTGATTATGTGAAATGTTTGAGTTGACTAAATTTATTCATATTGAATTTCAAGTATATTATTGCTCTTTTGAAAGAATGTGTTCAACATCCCTGCCTTGCTCTGATTAGTCATGCAAAAACCAGCTGAATAATCATGTATCTCTGCAATTAAAACGAAAAACTATGGGTTCAAATGTTATCTTTATTACCCTCTGTGACATTCAAACATTTAGAAAAATAAACACCCTCAAGGTAAGTAATCTTTAAAGAGGGACTCGTGATATTTTATGATTGCAATGTTCTCCCTTGACATGATGCATTAATTTTCCCCCTGTACTAATTATGTTAACTGATGCAAGACACATTGGACTGTTTTCTATAAATCAATATTTCACACATGAAAGTACTTCTTCCAAGTATGTATTAAAATCTTCTTTGCCATCTGGCTGACTGAAATCCAAATAGAAGATATACTGTTTAGAAGATAGGGGAGTGGGATGGGGTAGGGAGGGATAGAATGTATGCATGTTGACTACAACACCCTATCTAGATTTTAAATTTCATTCTATGTAAAATTCACTTGAGGTCTCTGTTGTAAAGAACCTGAATTTGTGTGCGCCTGATTAGTTAGACATTCCCTGAACAAGGATGAGGGTTAAGATGAGTTTCTCCATCATTTTCTCACAATATGGGAGTGGAAAAAAGGATGTTGAATCTAATGATTTGCTTTTGTTTCTGTAGTTTAACCATTTTGTGCTGATATTCCAGGGATAAAGGGAAAAAAAAAACATTTAAAGCTAAACAATGAAAATTAAATAGCAATCAGGCCTTAATGGAAAATTAGACAGTGAGAAGCATCTTCAAACATGAAGGACAATCCTCCTTCATGGGTGTTTCTATGGTAATCTGTTTTCATCTCTATCTATTCATCTTTCTCTTAATGTCATTAGTAAATATGAACCCTTGAAAATTAACACAGACCAAGGCCACAAAAATGAGGTGAGGACATTAGACTTTAGGTAAATAAAGATTAAAATGAAAAACAGCAACCCAAATCACTGTACTTCTGGGCCACTGTTCACATGACAAATCATCACTAAGAGGATTTATTGTCTCAATGGCATTGAGAAGATCTGGTAAAAATGATGTGAAATATAGATCTGTATAAATACAAATATGGATATATTGACATATATGTATGTGCATATCGGCATATCTATATCTATATCTATCTATCTATCTATACATATGGTTATATAAGATGGGATATATGTGTATGCAATAAATGTAAATATAACATGTGCATGTATCCACATATATATATATATATATATGTGGAGACACATATGTTCCATCTATTATATGTATATATAATATAGATATATATAGGAATATAATTAGAATATATATTACACACACATATATAGTTGTTATGAAGAGGTTCTCGGTAAGCATAAATCACTATACGATGTACTATTATTAACACTAAGTATCTAAATTTTCACAATCGTTCATCAGACTGGTGATACTGAGAATTGAATAAAAAACAAGCATAATTTAACTTGCTGTTTCTTCCTTAGACCTGAAACATGTTTGTGTACATTCACACACATACCTAAGTAAAGAAACACAAAGAATTGTGTTTTTTTCAAAGTATAATTAAGATTATTTAATTTGGGATGCAGCTAGGTGTAAAGCCAAGCATGAGCAACTTTTTGGAAGAATGCTGCTGTGAACAGCTTTTTAAGGTTCTGATTACATAGTCTAGTGAACATTCTATTTATTCAATAACACATCAGAGCAAAACATTCACAGTAAATCAAGGTACAGCATTCACAATGTTACAACTTACCACAGATAATCAAAATACAGGATTCACAACAACTTATCACAGAAAATAGCCACATAGTTTTCACCACAGTGGTCACAAAGTTTTCAACAAAAAACAATCATTTAGTAACTCAATCATTCAATCAACTCAATCATTCAATTATCTTTAAGGAGGCTTGCCTCCTTAAGGGTCACAAAACACAATAGCCAAAGTTCTCCTCTCATGGGGCACACTAGGTTGTAAATCAGTTGCTTATTCAGTCATCAATCACTATTTAATCATCAGAAAATACACAAGCCCTCTACCCCTAGGTCACTAGTAAGTTATAATTTCTTAGTCAGTACATAGTATCCAAGTAAAATATTCTTTCAGCTTGACTTGGGGTGGTCTCACAGATTCCCTGGATCCCCTTCCATAGTCCCAGGTCCTACCTGGATTCACCAAACTGTCACCTGCATTCAAAGGCAGACAGCTCCCAGGTCCTTGTCCAGCTCTCCTAGCACTTCATGTTCCATGCTGAAGCTCACAAGTCCAGTCCACCTTAAATCCTTCACAGTCTCTATTCCCGGGAAGTTAAGGCTTAACAAAGCCACAAACAGGTTCCTACAAAGTACCAGCATCACAGTCATGCTTCCTCATTCCTCAGCAGCTCCAGCTGGCCCTTGGACATAATCGGCAGCTCCCAGAAGCTCTGGCTGGTCCTTGGACTCAGCAGCTCCTCAGAAGAAGCTCGAGAAGGTTCCCAGAATTAAATCACTTTACCCAGGTTTCCAAAATCAAAATCATTATCTCCAGCCTGAGGGGGCCTTTCTTCTTCAGCCTCCCTGGTGGCAGCAGCTTCTGCCTCCAGGAAGCTTTCTCCAAGAAGATCTATCTGATCCAGCAAGGGCTTCTCCTTATATATGCAGGGCATTAGCTCCTTCCTGTTTTAGCTAACCCCTTCTGGTTACATCAGCAACAGAGGTTTATACCTTCTGTTTCTTTAACAGAGGCTTGATTAATTACTAAGTGCTAAGTACCTCTTAGTTTAGCAATACAAAAGGAATTTCAAATTTCATTACTATTACACTAGGTGGCACAGTGAATAGAGCACTGGCCCTGGAGTCAGGAGGACCTGAGTTCAAATCCGACCTCAGACACTTAACACTTACAAGCCATGGAACCTTGGGCAAGTCACTTAACCCCAATTGCCCTGCCTTCCCCCCTCCACAATAAAGCAAAAAAAAAAAATTGTTTAATTTTTAAAATACAATAATATGCAATTTTAACCTACCTTATAAAATTAATAAGATAATAACTGCATGTCTCTTTTATTTGCTTATATAATAGTCAGATACCAACTTGATTGTCAAAATTAAAATGAAAACAGACACATTAAATATTTTAAAAAATGGATTATAAATATACCTTATCACTTGTAAGTTCATTCATGGTGACAACAGGGATTCTTCTCCATAGATTTGGTACAGTGAGAAAAAAAAGTCACACAATTCAAGTGTGACTTTGAACAAGTCATATAATTTCTTCAGTCCTCAAATTCTTACCTCTGAAATAAGGGAGTTTGCTGAGAGGATCTCTAACATCACTACCAAGTTTTAAATATAGGCTGTGACTATATATAACTAAATATAGTTCTATGACTTTCCTATTCATATAAATTTTATGAACCTTAATAACCATTGATTATTCTTCATGGGAGTTTGTTTTGTTGTTTTGTTTATTTATCATACCAAATTTATACCAAATTTATAATATTTTGCCATTCATACCAAATTTCAAAAGGATAACAACAGGAAAAACATCAATTGCTCATGGCTGGGTGTAATAGTAATCTGTTTAGCAGGATACTTAGCACTTAGTACTAAGTGCTAAGTGTGGAAGGGGCAAACCCTGTCCCACTGTTGAGAAGGCATGAACTCCCCTGTTGATGTGGAAGAAGGGGATTGGCTGAGGTGTGTATATAAGCAAGAATTCCAGAGACAGACAGACAGAATTGGAATGTTGTTCTGGGTGAAGGAA
>JAQQSU010015051.1:0-11268 GCA_028627135.1 Pseudochirops cupreus
AAAGACGGGGAGAAAAGATGTAACTCAAAAAAATTTAATAAAGAATTTAATTTAAAAAAAAAAAAAGAAAAAAAGAAAGGCTGCTTGAAGTCCTGAGCATGTGACTATCAACATCTCAGTCTCAAGAGACCCTTATCTGCAAACAGAGTCTATCCATCTAAGCTCCTTACAGGCAAAGACAGTGCCATTTTCTCCCCTGTGTCCTTAGACTGAATGAAGAGGAGGCTTAGAGTAATTTTGCCTTCTGAGACTAAGGATTGCATCAGATAGTACCACCGCTTCCAAAATGAGATATTCCACTGGGGACTTTTGTGCAGGAACATCGAGCTCCCTGGGGAAGTCAGAAGTCCTTCCCTTGTGAGGCAGGGCCAGCGTGGGGGTGGGGGAGCACTTTTATATCTAACATACCTGCATCCCCTCTGAGGATACCATTCCATAAGAAACTGAGGCCTGCACAATGACAATTTGGAAACCCTAAGGTGAATTCATGTAGGGACCTAATTTTTTGTTCTACTTTTAGTATGGAAATGTTCACTTTACTTGGTATTAATTAAATTCAGAATAGAAATTTTAAAAAGAAAGAAATTCCCAAAGCCAAACACCACAAGGGGAGAGGAGGAAGGGGGGGAGGGATGAAAGAAGGAAGGAAGGAATAAAGAAGAGAAAGAAAGCAAGCAAGCTGTCCATGGTCCCCATCTGTCCCCTGCCCCCACCTTGTTTGCTCTACTATGGGATTAGCAAAGGCCTAAAAAAAGCCTTGGAATAAAGGTTTCCCTAACAGAGTCAGGAGGCTCTTCCCTAAGGGGGCTGACTTCTGAAGTAACTGGCCTGTCCACTGTGCCAGCCAAAGGTCTGAATGAGACTCACCTTATGTTATCAATCCAACAGTCGATGATGAGAGGAAGCAGTAGCTCTAAATTCAACCAGAGGGTAAAATAACTGTCCGTCTTCTTGGAGCAGAGGTAATGGACTACCGTAGGTTTGTCTAGCTTGGCTTCCAGCTGGTTTCCCAAGTCACCAGGTACTGCAAGAAAGAAAAAGGCATAGTGTGAGATGCCCAGTAACAGCAGGATGGTTCCAGGAATCACGTACCATTAGGACACTGGCCAATGGGACCATATGCTAGAACTACTGAAATTCCCTCTACAGTTTCAGAGTACCTGATTAACTGAACTCTGCTCCCAGGCCCTGGTTTACCTAAGCTTGTCATTTCAATACAATGGGACAAAACCCAAAAGGCAGCAGAAGACACTGGGATCAAGACTTAGAGCTATCACGGATCCTCCTCTCATTTTACAGATGAGGAAATACTGAGGTTCAGAGAGGAAAAGTAATGTACTAAAGACACACAGCTCATACATCCAATATGTGAACCTAGGTCCTTCTGATGCCTAATCTGATGTCCTTACCATGAAATACTATCTAACAGACCTTCATAAACAAAGATCACAGAGCATAAATACTTACACCTGAGATCTTATCTGGCCCAACTCCCTGGTTTTATAGATAATGAAACTAAAGCCTAGCTCAACATCATATATCAAAGGCAGGAGCCAGTAGACTCCATTTAGGATGGATCCTTGTAAGATCAGAAAAAAGGTCAAGTAGCAAGTGGCTGGCAGGAATCCTTCCACTACCCTAGTGTTCACCATGTGATGATTCCCCATAGAATAACTGTTCCCATATATTCTTGTTCCCACTAAGAAGACTGTAATTATCAAATTATCTGACTTACTCTAGACACAGCAGCCACTTGCTCTTTCTTTCAGCAGATATTCTCTGGCAAATGAGACTACAGGAAGGTGAAGGCTAGCTAGAGCCATGGGCAAGAGACCAGAATTCATCTCCAACAGCACCATCACAGAGGGCCCAGCCTTGCCTATCATACACACTGGCTAGACAATGATCTGGGAGAATATACTTGACAGTTCAATGGCTGGCAACTCCCCCTCAAGGTTTCCTTGTGTTAATTTGTCTGATATGACAACTTAAAGAGGCAAACTTAAGACAAGCCCCACCTAATCTGACTCCTAGCCTAGTGTTCTATTATATCATTCTGTGAATAAGAAGCAAGAAAAAAGTAATTAGTCCTTTACTAAGCCTAAGCCTCCTTCAGTGTCCCCTGGAATCCCAAGAGACAGGTAGCAAAGTCAATCAAGCCCAACCTAATTGTAGTTCAAGCCCCCTTTTGACAAATACCACTGGGGTGTGCAGTTTCCCTAAGTTGGCAGACTGTGTTTACTAGCCATGCCAAGCTCTTTCCTTCTATATCAGTGTAGAGTCCTGTACTTCTGGGAAGAGTCACCTTTCCCAGAAATAAGTTGTTTACTCCCAAAATACTCCCTATTGTCCAAAGTCAGAGTAACTGTAATTCACTTTCAGCTAGCTCTGGACATGGCCCTGAGAGATTCATGGAAAAGATGCTTGGCTTGGCTTGGCTTGGCAGAGTCTCCTGCTTTTCCCCCTGGGCCAGGTGTCAACTTTTAAAGGATGAGAATACATTTTGAAGTCCAAACCAAGCAAAGCATTTTCACTAACGCAAAATACTCCAGCCTCTAAAGGTTCTGAGTAATGGAGAAGTTCGTAGATAAAATCTCTTGGTAAAAGCTCACTTAGAGGATAACAAAACTGAAAGCTGGAAGGAGCCTAAGAAATCGTTTTGGCTAGTGGGCCCCTTCTGGCAAGGGCCCTCTGGAGTCCACATGCACCAATCACTGTCATTTTAATCTTTATCAAAAACCAACAAAATATGCAGAATGACTCAATATGATAAGCAAATGTACCTTCTGCAGACTGAATGTCTCCCACACGTGTTATTACTATTTTCGAATGTGTCTAGCTTTCGCAATTAACAAAACACCAAGTGATTTAAAACAGTTACTGAATTACAGCTTTCTGTTATCCTGTCTTTTCTCAATGGGCACTAAGCTACAAATGTAGGGTCCGTGACATTTTTATGTAAAAAGAGGGTCTTTTAACTGGCAGGACAAATGCAGAGTGACTCCTGACCTCTCCAGCTTCTTTAAGTCCCAACTACAATCCCACCTCCTTCCGGAAGCCTTCCCCTTCCCCCACCCCTCTTATTCCAGGGTCTTCCCTCTGAATCATTTCGTGTTTCTCCTCTCTACAGAATGCTTTGTGGATATGTGTGTGCGTGTTGTCTCCCCCTTTAGACTGAAAGCTCCTTGAGGGCAGGGGCTGTCTTTCGCCTCTTTTGGTATCCCCAGCCCTTAGCACAGAGCCAGGCAAATAGTAGGCACTTAATATCGGCTGACTGGAAAACGAGACCCACAATAATGCCCCTGGAAAAAACAACAAGGACGACAACAAAGGACCCGGAAGTGAGCAACACTTAGTACTTGGGTGACCAAACCCCGCTTCACAGAAGAGTAAAGAAGACTAGCGCCGCCCTCCCCTCTGCAGGGCACAGGCGGAGACAGCGTGCGCAGGATACAGAGCGCGCCGCTCAGACACAGGCCTGTAGCGGCTGGTTTTCTTATTTCCAAATATATCTGCAAACGGGCAGCCAGGGAGACACAAGACTGTTTTAAAAACAAAGACATCAATAGAAAAAGGGAAGATTTTAAAAGCTAAAACTGGGGACGAGAAGATTAGGAACTAATGACTCAGCCGAATACATTTAGTCATTTTGCAGATGAGAAAGCTAAGGATCCAAGAGGCTAAGCTGATAGCAAGGGAAGGCCTGAGTTCAAATTCGGATCACACTTCCTAGCTGTATGGTCCTGGGCAAGTCATTTAACCCTGGCCTATTGGAAGGGTCAGATGAGATATTTATAAAAAAGCACTTAGTGCCTGGCACAGGGGAGGTTCTATGCAAAACACTCCCTTCACTGCTCCTTACATGATTTATTTGGAGTCTGATGGCCTGGAGGTGGGTTCCAACTCTAGGACCTTAACTCTTTCATTTACTGAAGCCGTTTCACAATTCGTTCTTGATAAGCCCCAGCCAGAAACCTCCTCAAGACGACAAAGAAAACAGAAGGCAGGAGAGAGGGGAGCTTTGGATGTCTCCTCATCTGTCTCACTGAAATCAAGTACGACCGACTTCTACTAAAGAATACCCATGGGCGGCTAGGTGGTGCAGTGAATAGAGCACCGGCTCTGGAGTCAGGAGGACCTGAGTTCAAATCCAACCTCAGACACTTTAACACTTACTAGCCGTGTGACCTTGGGCAGGTCACTTAACCCCAACTACCCTGCACTCTCCCCTCCAAAAAGAGAATACCCATCACTAACCATCCCTAAAGGGACATGCCCCCAATGCCTAGGAGATTGGATACAATTTCTAGCAATCAAACCCCACAGTGTCACGGAAGTTCCTTGAGGGGTCATCCAGCACTCTAGTCAAGGCAGTGACCAAAGGTAACTCCAGAGGACTAGGGCAAAATAAACCTCCTTCCTCTTGGCAAAGGCAGAAAGGGGCATGTGTATTTTCAGACATGACTAATGGGTTGATCTTTTTTTAACTATACTTCTATTACACGACAGGGTTTGTGGTTAGTGGAAGTCATTGGAAGATAGGTAACATTTTAAAAAAGAAAAGCATCAACATGATATTTCATAAAGGAAAAGGCTCATCTAGCTGCTCTGGCCATATACCCAATCCTAGCTACCCTACTGCGCAAATGTAAAAACACAGGCCAAAAGATTAGGTGGTCTGCCCAATGTCACTGTGAAAAAGGCTATTGAAGCAAAAGTTTCTCTATCCAGTAGGTAATGAGCTGACCAGGGGGAAAGGTTGGCTTCTTCTAACCAGTGTCTGGGAAGGATTCTTGAGCTTGTGTTTCAACACCCAAAAACCTTACATACACAGTGATCTGAGGCTGTGAATGTGCAGTCAACCCCCTTGGCAAAAGTCTACGTAGGAGGAGGGAAGAGGGAGGAGGAGCTGCCTCTCTGGCGTTAAGCCTGACTTGCCCAAACCTGCACATGAAGGGCTCTCCTCCAACTCTCCCAAAGGGCCAGAACAGTGCCAAAAACACAATTTCCTAGCTTTAAGCAGGTCAAAAGGCCTTCAAGTGACAGCCTTGCCCAAGAAGGTTAGTCAAAACCGCCAGGAGGAAACAGGGAAATTCAGCTGGCCTGATCTGGGAAGGAAACAAGGCATTTCAATATACCATTTATAAAGTGATCAAGTACTTTCTTCTAGACAGAGCCAGTTTGTGTAGAAAGGGCAGAAACTGGAGTGAAAAGAACCACCTAGGTTCTACCTAGCCCTAGAGCAGTCATTTATATGGTTCAACGCCTTCAGCAAATCACTTATCCCAAATTTAGAGATGAGAAAATTGATGTCCGGAACAGAAGTTAGCACCTGCCACGAATGTGCCACAGGCTTGTGTATAGGAAATGTTACAGAAAGTTGCCATATACATGAAAACATCTTTTACCATACAGTGTTGTCAAGTGCCTCAAAATGAAGGTGGGATAACATCATTTCATTTTATTCTCTCAGCAATCCTGCCAATCAGGTTGGGCCAAGTGATCATCCCTACTATACAGATGAAGAACAAAGGATCAGAGCATTTGCCCACTGCAGCGCCAGGAATAAAACAGATTCCTGGGTTCTTTCCTCTCTCCTATGCTCCTTCTCCTTATTTAGTAAAAATTATTACTGAACAATAGCTAGTTATATTATACAGCACTTTAAAGTATGCAAATATTATCCCATTTGATCCTCACAACAACCCTGGGAGGTGGGTGGTTCTATCTCCATTTTACAAATTAGGAAACTGAGGCTGAGCAAGTTTAAATGATTTACTCAGGGGTCAAACAACTACTGGGCAGTGAGGCAGCACAATGGATAGAGTAACTGGACACCAAAGTCAGGAAGACTCATCTTCCTGCCTTTAAATCTGACCTCAGACACTTACTGACTAGCTGTGTGACCCTGGACAAGTCACTTAATACTGTCTGCCAGTTTCTTATCTGTCAAATGAGCTGGAGAAGGAAATGACAGTCATGAGAAGTCGGACGTGAACAACATAAACAACAACAACAAAAATCTGAGGCAGGATTCCCATGCAAGTGTTCCTGACTCTTAAGTCCAGCACTATTATCCATTGTGCCTCTAGCTGCTCTAGCACAAGACTCCTTTGCAATTTCTGTTTTATCTTCTCCCGAAGTGCTACATATAAGAAATTAGGTATTCATCAAAGAAACTTCCTGTAAAAAAAATTTTCCTCCCATTTTCTTGCTTTGCTTCTAATTTTGGCTGCATTGGCTTTCTTTGTACAAAACCTTTTTAATTTAATGTAATCTAACTGATCCATTTAGCTTCCTGTGATATTCTTTATTGTTTGGTCATAAATTCTCTTCTTATCTATAGATCAATCTGACAGGTAATATTTTCCATTTTTCCCTATAATTTGCTTATGATATAACCCTTTATGTCTAAATCATGTACTCATTTTGACCTTATCTTGGTATACAGTGTGAGATGCTGGTCTATGCCTAGTTTCTACCAAACTGCTTTCTAGTCTTCCCAGAAATTTTTTGTCCAATACTGAATTCCTGTCCCAAAAGCCTGGATCTTCTGAGTTTATCAAACACTAGATTACTATGGTCATTTACTACTATATTTTGTATACCTAATCTGTCCCATTGATCCACCACTCTATTTCTTGGCCAGTACCAGACTGTTTTGATGATTACCACTTTGTAAGAGTCTTTAATAGATTACTGAGTCAAGCTGTCTCTACCCTAGCAAGTAGGTACACTCAGAAACGGGGCCCCTAGGACTCTGTCCTTCCACCAGTGAGGTGGACATTTTGAGTTAACCGCTTTTGGAGCTGAAATCACATGGAGCTAGACTCACCTAGAACAGAGGCTCTTAGTCATTTTTTGTGTCCTGGACACCTTTGGAAGCCCATGGACCCCTTCTCAGAACCATGTTTTTAAAATTCATATGATTAAAATACATATGATTACAAAGGCAACCAATGATACTGAAATAGCTATCTAAAAAAATTTTTAATAGATCTCTCATTCTAAAGATAGAGGGAATATTGAGGTATAGAACTTACCACACTGCCCCCCAAGAACACACTGAGATGAGGTTGTTCTGTCCGAGGGCATGAGGACAGGTTTACAAATCCCACCCCTCTACTCTTCCTCTCCACCCCATCTCCACGGACTAACTGCAGAGATTTGGTGAAGTAGTGGCCTTGGTCTAAGACTGCTTCTGCTTGGTCACTGAGAAGGAAAACAAAGCTAACTGAACAAACATGCTGCTCCCAAAATTGAACCAACTGAGCCAATGGGTCAGACGGGAAGGTGCTCACCTGCTGGCCCTGCCCAGATCAAGCCAGCTGCTTTGCACAATCTGGAGTCATCTACCCCAAAATATACTAGGTAAGCATGCAGGTCACGGCATACAGCAGCCGGCAATTATGATCAAACCCACTGTCAGCTTTAGTCTGCCTTGATCCAGCACTACATTTAACAAGACATCTTAAGGTGCTTTAGAGGGGGCCATCTTCTTTGCCATATAATGGACAACGGTCCCCAACACTCACCATCCTGCAGAGTAAAATAAGTAGAATCCTTTACAGACTATTGTCAAAGTGGTTCATGACACAACAAGGTCAAGAACTCCTGGTGTAGGGCCAGCTAGGTGGCGAAGTGGATAAAGCACCAGCCCTGGAGTCAGGAGAACCTAAATTCAAATCAGGCCTCTGACACTTACTAGTGTGTGACCCTGGGCAAGTCACTTAACCTGAATTGTCTCCAAAAAAAAAAAAAAGACTCCTGGAATAGAATAACAGTTCCATTCTCCACCCACCTGAATCCTATCTAGCCTTTGAAGCCCATACAAATCCTCCCTCTTCTGTAAAGCCTTCTAGGAGCACTACATCCCACTCATGAGCCAGACACCACTTTTTTTTTAACCTCATCTATAAAATGGGCATACCTATATCCTCGAAGGCTTGTAGAAACCAATTTCAAAACACTTTACAAACATTAAAGCACATTACATATCAGCTATCATGTCTACTAATCAGGGATCATCATCTTCGTGTGGCATGTAAGGTCATAAAACAGTTGGAAGACTTTTCATTTGACAGGAAATGGACAGAGTGCCCATTATAGCTGGGGAAATGGAAACCAACAGGTTAAGTCACTTGCCCAGGGTCACAACAGCTATTAAATGTCTGAGGCTGGCTTTGAACTTGCGTCATCCTGAGCCCACACTCTCTCCACTGCATCACCTAGCAGGCTGCCTCCTCACAGGGAAGAAAGGGTAATTCAGTTTGGGACAGTTTGAGTTTAAGATGTTCATGGCACATCCACTTTGAAATGCCATCAGATAATTGGTGATATGGGATTAAAACTCAGAAACTAGTGAAAATATTCTCATCAAATGCTGGTGAGGTGTGCTTCCAATGTCAGAGCAGTCATTCCAGCCCAGCCCAGGCACCCTCGTAAGCCACCTCCAACTCCAGAGCAGCTTAGCCCTGTCAAGGCATTGTTTGCCCCAACCCATGAATCTGGTACCCTGGGACAACAACACTGATACCACTCAACCTCCACATGTGATGTTACCCTACCTGAAATCATTCTTCAGTGATAACCATACTTCCATCCCATCATACCCTCGCCATCTCGGTGAATTCTGACCTGGGTTTGAGTTTCCATGGGTTGCCTCCAAGTGACTGTTCCCTTATTCCTACCTCTCTCCAAGTCCCCCTTAAAGCTCCCCACCACTTGAAACAAATTGGCATTCACCTTAAACTTCCCCTTTTTTGTGCCCCCATCTTCTTCATTCACTGAGACCTGGACTCTTCTGAGGCAGCCTGCTAGGTGATGCAGTAGAGAGAGTGCTGGGTCAGCATGACCCAAGTTCAAAGCCAGTCTCAGACACTTAACAGCAGTTGTGACCCTGGGCAAGTGACTTAACCCGTTGGTGTCTGTTTCTTCAATTATAAAATGGGTACAATAATAGCACTTATCTTCCAGAGTTGTTGTAAGGAACCAATGAGATGTCTGTAAAGCCCTTTTGCACAGTACAGCAATGCTTAATAAATGCTTGTTTCCCTTCTTCCCAATGACACGGATTCCCTGGACACCCCTTCTAGCACAGGCTGCCTTTTCACCCACCCCTAGACTCACTGGTTTAGGTGAGAGTAGTTACTGCTTGCTCCCCACCTTTGCCCATTCTAGGCTCTTCCCCTACCATACTGCTCAGTGTCTTCTGTCCACCTGTATTTATCACCCAGTCAAGATTCAGATGGCTTCTGAATTCAGAGCTCACCCCTTCTTTCCTCAATGAAATCAATGTCTGCCTCTCTCCTCTCCAACTCCCACGTTCATATTAGGGCAACACAGAGATTGATCCTCAATTATTAAACGAAGCTGGAGAAAATTATGAAACTGCTGATTGGAGTGCATTACAAACTTAAGCTACATAATATCAACTGGGCCCTCACTGCAGCAAGACAATTCTTTGACATCTCTGTAAATGACCCTTTCTCATTCACAAATGGCTTTTATAAATCTTTTTACCCTTTCTCAAATCTCCCATGATCCCCCCTTCTTCCACCTTCTCAGCTGAGAACCTTGCATCAATTTTATTGGAAAAAACTGAGGCCATTTGGGCCAGCTAGCTCTCCATTCTCCCCTCCTCCTCACCTCCTATCACTCAGATGCCTTCCACTACTATCTCCTTCACCTGGCTCACATAATGAATTGGCTCCTTGCCAAGGCAAACTCCTCTACCTCCCCAAGTGATCCCATTCCATCCTATTTCCCCCTTTATGATCCCCAATCATTCTGAGTGTATAATATAAATTTATAGTAGACCAACCTCTACTGGAACTTCACTGCTCCTAGACAATCCTTATCAACTCACTACTATCCCACTCTCCACAGCAGCTCCTCCAAAATCTTCTGATCCCTCCTCAAACCTCTCCATATGACTCCCCCACCTCCCATCTTGGTTAAGAATCCTGCCTCATGTCTTACAGAAAACCTGAAGCCATTCATCATATCCTCCCTTTTCTCCTCTCCTCTTCATCTCCCATCACTCAGATGCCATCTGACACCTTCTCCTCCTTCACCCCACCTCACACGAAGAGGTGTCCACAAGCCATCCCATTCCATCCCTTCTGCTCCAACAGACTGCCACTCTCACTCATCTTCATTCTCACCCTGTCTACTGGCTCCTTCCCTGCCACCAACAAACACACCCATGTCTCTCCTATTCAAAAATCTCCACTTGATCTATTGATCCCCACCAGCTATCATCCAATCTCTTTTCTCTGGTAGTTCAAAAAAAATCTTTTTTTGAAAAGCCCTTTGGGGAGGCGGAGCCAAGATGGCGGCACAGCAGCAGCAACATATCGCAGCTCTCACATAGCCACCCCAAAATACCCATAAAATATGACTCTAAACTAATCCTAGAACTCCAAAACACACACAAATATACTTTCCACTAAAGTCAGCTCAGCTATGAGGAACCAAATCAGCACTGCGAACCAAAACCAGCCTGGCCTGAAGCCCTGGCTGAGCCCGGGGCGCCTGGAAGGGAGGAGCGGAGGAGCCTCTCTGGTGAGCGGATTAGCTGCAGCTTGTAGCTGCGTTCAGAACTAGGTCAGTGGAGTTTGCGAAATCAGGGGAGAAAAGCGGTCCAGCCAAAACGCCTCCAGGGCTGGAAAGCGAAAAGGCAGAGGTTTTGCACCCACCTCCCCATTGCCCCTTCCCTGCCCTCGGCCTGCAGACTGCAGGAAGACCAAGTGATCATTCAGAGGCCGAGTGCCCTCGCGTTGAACAGCCTGGATCCAGATCACGGTCTTGGGCTTTCGGTCCTGCGAGTCTTCATTATCCAGTGAGCCAGAAGTAAGTAGGAAAGGGACCCAGCACCTTCCTGAGAGCTATGGCAGCCGGGAGGACCCCAGCGATTTGGGACAGAGCTTTCCCTTCTGGAAGCAGAGCTCCACAGAGATTTTAAAAAAAAAATCACGGACTGACCAACCATGAATAAGAATAAGCATAAGAAGCAGAGTAAGAACAGCAACCAAACTCCAGATTCCTTCTTTGGTGAAAAGAAAGATCAGGCAAAGAGAGGGAGGAGGAGAGTGCAGCCAGAGCACCCCCACCAGGGGCTTCCAATAAACATGAAGAATGCCTTAAAGCTAGAGATGAGCTGAAGAAGGATTTTCAAAACCAAACAAGAAAAGTGGAAGAAAAATTGGGAAGAGAAATAAGAATGTTGCAAGAAAATCACGAAAAGAGAGTCAGCAATCTGAAGAA
>JAQQSU010015052.1:0-11268 GCA_028627135.1 Pseudochirops cupreus
TTATGAATGTGTATCTATCTATCTATCTTTGTATGTATATATATATATATATGTGTGTGTGTGTGTGTGTGTGTGTGTGTGTGTGTGTGTGTGTATGTGTGTATATATATATATGCAACTATTATTATTATTATTGACTACATCCAACTGGAACTTGAGATACACAGGCACTGCAGTTGGGAGATCCATCCTGCCCTACCAAAAAGTGACATAGGAGAGAATAGACTGGGGGAGGGGGGAAATACCGGGATGGCTGTTTTGGGGTGGTGGGTGGGGGAAAGACGGGGAGAAAAGATGTAACTCAAAAATTTAATAAAGAATCTCATATAAAAAAAAAAAGAAAGAAAGTCAATCACAATAAAATCAGTAATTAAATCTGGACAATTGTGTGACATCTTACACACAACCATAG
Source organism: Pseudochirops cupreus (assembly GCA_028627135.1). Taxonomy (NCBI): domain Eukaryota; kingdom Metazoa; phylum Chordata; class Mammalia; order Diprotodontia; family Pseudocheiridae; genus Pseudochirops; species Pseudochirops cupreus. The sequence goes on from JAQQSU010015052.1 coordinate 413, forward strand.
GAAGAACAAAGCACATGAATGATAGAGGAAGTCATCTTGATAACTCTGCATTTCATGAAGAGGTTTTTTAATCTCAAGATTTACCCTTACCAATCCTTTCCAATATATCAATTGGTTCACTATCCCCCGTGTCTTGCATCTTGGTATTACTTTGAATAATTTGTTACATCATTAAGCATTACTCCATTTACTGATGAACCAGTTGAGACTATAACTGATCACTAGGATAGTCATATATCCACCACTGATAAAGTTATGGGCAAAGAGATTTTTTGGGGAGTGCGGAGGGAATAGGGATGAATAGAAAGAAAGGTGAATTTCAGTATTGAGGCAACTCTACCCTCTTGTGACAGAACTTAAAATCACAGGATTTCTCCCCTTTAATATAGATTGGTTTATTTTTGGAAAATTATTGAGCTATAAAATGCAATTGCTTTCATTATCATCTGTGATTCTTATTTAAAATAATTAATCCATGAGTATTTACTGAGCTTCTAAAAACTGAATAGCATTGTTTTAACTGCTCATTAGTACACATTCAAAGAAAATAAATGATCCATGTCCTAAAGAAGTTCACAATTTTATAGGAAAGACAGATAGACTATAAAATTATATTGTTTAGAAGAGGAAGGGATAGGTCAATGTTGTGCTAGCTGATGAGAGAACATGAAAAATCAGAGACATAACCAACAGAGACATCTGCGCTTGCCAGGGCATATATCGGGATTGATATATAAAACTATGAAGACTCATCAAACCTGACGAACACTATACATTCTTGGTGATTCATGTGGGGAGTGATACAGCCACAAGAAAACTATACAACACCACTAACAATTATGAAGTACTAGACAAAAACTAAACATCTTAGGAGGGCACAGGTTGTATTTTCATTACTACTGCTCATTGATAGTAGAACTTTTAGAAGAAAAAGGTGAATGTGGAAAGTGAACAGCTAACCAAGATGTTATTTGAGAATTATAGAACCTTTTTAAAGTACTTACCATGTACCAGGTACAATGCTAAATACTTGGAATACAAATACAGTTATCTCTCCCTTGGCAAGGTGAGGGGGATTAAGGGCATGGTGCCCCTGTGATCTGGAAAGCTCAAGTAAAATTTTTTTTGTTCTGCCTTTGTGCCAGAGAAGGTCTGAATTTTTTCTTTTTCTTTAATGGGTTGTTTACAGTACCTTATTATAAAATTTGGGTTAAGTATTCAGTCATCATCCTCTGGTCTTCCTGTATTGTCTGCAGCTTCCACAAAACTCCCCCCAAATTCCAATTTAATTTTTTTATTCTGACCCGTGATATAGCAAAATTGTAATGGGGAAAGTTAGGATGTGGAAGGGATAACTGTATAGGCAAAGAGACAGTCATCATTAAAGAGCTTACATTCTACAGGGCAGTAATACACATAAGTGAAAGATTGCTAATGGGAAGAGGAAGAAGTGAAAAAAAAAAGAGAAGTGCAAATAGCAGTGAAGTTGGCATGGTCTGGATATCTCATGAAAGTCCAAGTCAGAGACTAGCCAATCAGAAGAAAGGGCAATAGGGTGGAGGCATATCCAGAATGAGAATTCTCTTGTTTGGGAGGCGTAGAAGTCTGGAGAGTGAGAAGTGGAGGAGGGAGTGAGAATGAGATTGTGATTTCTGGAATGTGATTTAAAATATGGGAATGATGAGCTTATCACCAGGAAAGGAGCACATCTAATAAAAGTTGGCAAAAAATTAGCAAAGATATTTGTCTTGAGTCTTCTAAATCTGGTCAATAGGGCTTTTGACTTAAAATAGTTAGAAGAGGAGAAAAATGTCCACATGATAAAGTTGGTAGAGATAGAACATAGAAGAATACAAAAAGATAAATAATTCACAAAAGATGATATTCAAGAAGAAATCTAGCAATAAAATTCCTACTCCATACTGAATATGGTTGATAAACAAGGTGAATTAGCAATCTTAATTTTAGCTGGATGGTGTCATTAATACCTGACAGGATAGGCATCATGATGGGCTATAACTCTGGAGAGGGGACACCTTATTCACCAGGAAAAGTATCAATAAAGAGAGAGTGGAATATAATTTTGTGATAAGATATACTCATGAAGGGACTGAAATAGTTAGACTATGAAGCCTCTTCCAGCTCCAGATCTATGATTTTATGACTCTTTGTGAAGAAATTTGGAAACCTAATGTGGGAGACTCCCAAGGTGTAGAGCACATTCAAACGCATCAATTGAGGGGAAAATTGTCATTGTTTTTGTTGGGGGTATACTATGGATAGACAGAAAAAAAGAATTTGATGAGAAATTTGGAATTAGATCATTTATCTGGTTGTGGAAATATGATACAATAGATATGGGGAATTTTAGCTATCTAGATATCCTCTGGGGCTCCCTCTCTTTCCAAAGCAGAAGTGCTAATAATTTTATCATTTGCCTTGATAATTTCATTTATCAAAAGATGGAGGAATTGACTAGAGGAAGGGGATTATGGTCTGGCCAACACAAATTGGCTCCTGAAACAGAAATGAGAGAAATCTTGGGAGTAAGTAATCAGTGTACTAAAGACAGAATAGGACAATACTGCTGTTTGAGAGAGCAGATTTCAATGGGTTCAGAGGAAGGGTACATTGCATCCAGTGGCCTGATATTTTGAAAAAAAATCTCAGACCAAAAAAGAGGATTGATCTAAAAAATAAACTACCGAAAATACTAACAGAAATAATTTCCTTGAGAAGGTGGATGTGGGCAATATTGCTCAAAAAAACGGATGTGGCTGCGTGGGGAATTTATTGAACACCTCATATTTAAAAATACATACAAAAGATGGAAGCAAAGGATAAGAATCAATACAAAAAAAGTACGGCAGTATGGGAGTGGCACCAGCAATATTAAAATCTAGAATAAGGGGAGGGTGGTAATGATTTTTTATAATTATGTGGGGGAAAGAGGAGGATCAGAGAAAGGATAGAAGTTCTGTTTAGGTCAGACAGGATGAGTCATTATTACACTATATCAGCATACTTTATTTCTGAATCAATATACTTTCTGTACAAGTTACAGAGAAGACATCTTCTGATTTCTGGCAGAGAGAAAACAAATTCCATTTTTAAGAGACAGACGTTAAGATTGTTTGGGATGAAAAAGACCCTTCATCCTTAATTTAGTGAAAAAAAAATAAGCACGAGATCTCTTAGGATAAGAACAGGAGTTTATTCTCTTCCCTGGGAGAAGAGGGCGGTCTTCCCCATGACTCATCATGGAGAAGAGGCAAGTTACAAAAGACGGTGTAAGAATTTATAACTTAAATTAGTCAAGCCCCCTTCCCGATTGTCTCCTCTCTCATTGGTGGAGAGGCATACTTCCCCAAATTCTTCTCCAACTGGGACAGCAAGAAAGGAAGGGGCGGGGGAGGGTCCCACCAGGGCGGGAAAACAAAGGAAGATAAAAGTGATTGACAGCAGTAATGGAGGAGGAGGGAGGGAAGGGAAAGTTAACAATTCTAAACTGAGAAGTTTTCACTCATCCCATACAAGATGTAGCAATAGTTAAATATGCTGAATTCCTTCTGATTTTTACAAACTTTTGTTCCAAAAAGGAAAAATGTTTTTCCCTAATGGAATTTTCCTTCATTTCGTTTCATCTCTTTATTTTAGCAGACACTCATTCCATCCTGTTCAATTCCCACAAGACATATTATAAGGTCTTGTAACTTTGTCATTACTCATTATATTTCTATTGTATTATTATATATATTATTAACTGGGCTATAGAGTATTTAGAGTCATTACAAAGCTGCTGTCTGATTATATATGAAGGAGCTCTGAATGAAGGGAAAATTTTGGGTAGAAACTGACAGGTAGATAGAGGCTGGCTGGGAAAACTAAAGAGATTTGCCTGATTGAATGAGATAGAGCCAGGGCACACCGGAAGATGAAGCCAAACTCAGCTAGTTCCTTGGAGAGATCAATTATCTAATATTGTTTAGCATTTCATGCCACAAGGCATGCATTACTCATCACACAAATTCCTTCGGTTGGCATTTAAATCCCTTCACAATCTCACTGTAGTCTCCCTTTCCAAACTTTAGGAAATCTGTGATCCAGACTTGTCTATTTACTCTTCCTTGTGCATGATATTCTATCTCCTATGTCCATTTCTTTGAACAGGCTATCCTGTATCCCTGGAAAGCTTTTCTTCTTCCCTATCTCATATCCCTAGTTCTCTTCAAAGTTAAACTTTGACTTTCTTCAAGTCTTAGCTAAAATCTTAACCATGTGTGCAAGAAGCCTTTCCCTGTCCCCATAATGTTGGTGCCTTCCCTTGGAGATTGTCCCTAATTTATTCTGTATATAAATTGTTTGTGCATAATTATTTGCTTGTTCACCAATATAAGTTCCTTTTTCTACATTTTCATTTTTCAGTCATGTCTGACTTTTCATGACCCCATATGGGATTTTCTTGGCAAAGATACTGGAATGGTTTGCCACTCCCTTCTTCAGCTCATTTTACAGATGAGGACACTGAGGCAAACATGGTTAAGTAACTTGCCCAGGGTCACACAGATAGTAAATATCTGAGGTTAGACTTGAACTCAGGAAGATGAGTCTTCTTGATCCTAGGCCTGGCATTCTATCCACTGTGCCACCTAGCTGCCCATATACCCACAGGCCTACCTTGATTTCCCTTAGTTGTTAGTACCTTCCATCCCCCAAAACTATTTTGTGTTTTTGAAATCCGTGTATATATAGTGTTTTGTCTTCAATAAAATATAAGCTCCTTTAGGACTTATGCTGTTCTCTCTCTATCTCTCTAGTATTCTACTTATGCTACCTGGATGGTTCTTGCATCGACAGCAAGGATAAAAAATGGACAGATTAAGTGTGAGTATGCACCAAATATTAAAGGTACCACAAAAAGGCCTGTGGTATATTGGATATATCTTTTACAGAGGATTTATAGGACATGAACAAGAATAGCTCAAGTTTGAGAATTCAAGGATGCATCATAATCAATGATGGGATTATCTACAATAGGCAGTCAGTCAATAAGCATTTATTAAGTACTTACTATATGCCGGTGTACTGAGTGCTGAAGATACAAAGCAAGGTGAAAACAGTCCCTGTTTTCAAGAAGCTCATATTCTAATGGAGAAGACAATATGCAAAAAAAATAACAATATGTGAAAATTTATACAACATAAATAGAAAGCCCTGTGGAAGGGGACCAGAAAAGACTTCTTGTAAAAAGTATGATTTGATTTGAGCCTTAAAGGAAGTGAAGCAAGTCAAAAGGCAGAAGTGAAGAGGGAGCACATTCCAGGCTTAGGGGCAAGAGTGATGGAGCCAGCGAAAAGGTGTCTGGTGAAATTTTAAAGGAATGGCAAGGTCAGTGTTGCTGAATTATACAGTAGGGGAGCGAAGCAAAATGTAAGAATACTGGAAAAATTGGAAGGGGGCCAGATTATGAAGGGTTTGAATGTCAAACAAAGTATTTTTTTTTGTTTTATTTTTTATTTATTTATTTTTTACTCATTTACTTTTAATTTACAAGATTCAGTTCCACAATCACTTGAGTTTTAGATTTTCTTCCCTCCCTTCCCCCCCCCCCCTGGTGGTGTGCAATCATGTATAGGATCTGCAAATACTTTCACATTGTACAATAGTTTGGTCATATAGAAGGGTTGTAACCAATGAATGATCACTGGGAAAAGAAAAAAAAAAAAGCAAAACCAGACATGAAAGAGAACGATAGTGTGTTTTGCTTCAGTCTCCATTTAAACTACAGTCTTTCTATATCTTTCTCTGAGTTTAGGTATCTCCTTCCATCCTGAAGCTTGTAGAGTTGTCTTTAGCTGTGCGTTGTTGAGGATAGTCCACAAACAAAGTATTTTATATTAGATCCTGGAGGTAGTAACAAGCCCTTGGAGTTTATCGAGAAGGGGCATAACATGCTCAGATCTGACCATGGACTGCCTGACTTTAGGGAGATTATTTTATCAGCTGTGTTTTAATAGTCTGGGGTAGAGAGAGATTTGAGGCAGAGAGACCAATCAGCAAGCTCTTGCAGTGCAATTGCTATATTCCATATGTAATTCAGCCATCTATTTACTATGTGTGTTCTTTAGGCAATTTGTTGATAATACAGGTCTTGGCTGCTTTTCTCCCTCATCTACCTTTTTGTGTTATGCTTTTATTGCTCATTAAGCACAAAATAGTCAAAGTTATTTATAAGAGATGATTTATTATTGTAATGGAACAGAGATTTATTGTAATTTCACATCACTCCTCAGTGACTCCAGAGAGATGTTGATGTAGACAAGCTGGAGCCCATGGACCCCACCTCCAATCACAGCTCAGTGACTGATGCCAGGCTTTGCTTCTTCTAGACCAGCGGTTCTCAACCTGTGGGTTATGTTCAATTTAAATACATCCTGCATATCAGATATTTACATTACGATTCATAACAGTAGCAAAATTACAATTATGAAGTAGCAACAAAAATAATTTTATGGTTGGGGGTCACCACAATATGAGGAACTGTATTAAAGGGTCGTGGCATTAGGAAGGTTAGAACCACTGTTCTAGACCAAGCAGCTCTGGGCCCATCTGTCCAGAATCATCTGAGGCCCTGGACCTAGAAATTCAAATCATGGAGGATATCTGTGAAGTTACTACCCAAAGCTGGTTCAGTGGAAGGTAGACACATGACCCCTGACCCTGGGTGGAGCAGTGAGTGAGTCACTTTGCATCACCCTAAACAATGTGGAACACATGAGAAAGGCTATAGGGCAGGTGCTTTGGGGGCTGCAATGGCCAGAATCAGGTTGGAGCTTCCCTTGGAGGGGGGGGGGGTGTCTCCCTAGAATCCTGAAGAGCAGACTGCTAGATATGGATGAGGATCTTCAGAGAGAGGATTGGAACATGATTGCATACCTGACAGACAAGATGGTAGGAGACATTAAGAAGTATATTCAGTGTATCACCCTATCACCAGATTTGTTCCAAAATGAAGAGGCTGTATCCCTACTCATGAAATATCTGAATGACAAGCTGATTTTTCTCAGTGAGTCACTTGTGAAGAAAGATCTCTGTAGGATGCTGGGAACGCTGTAGGATTTGCTGCTTCCTGTAATTCTTTAGGTGCTGGGGGACAACACAGATGTGTCTGCTGAGTTCTGCAGAAGCTTTTACTTTATGTTGGACCTTTAGTAGATTTTTTCCTCTGCAGAATGGCAAGGGTTGCCACTAGAAAGCCTGAATGATTGATACTGCAAGACTCCGGAGGAGGAATTATACCTGAATCAACAAGTACATTAAGCAGTATTACCTGGACAAGCTCAAACAGGACAGAGGGACCACTGTTTCTCAGAGATCAATGGAGTAGAATTAATATGGGCTGCTGAGAGTCATGTTACTGTAAGGTAGGGGAACAGTGGCTGACTGTGGAGGTGCTACATACTGAGGAGTTAATTGCCCTGATACCAATGGCCCAAGTGACCCTTTGTCATTGCTGAGCTCTGTACCTACCACACTTTCTGCTGGCCTGAAACCAGAGGACCCAGGTCAAGACCAAGACCCTATACTCTGGGTAGGAGGAGCTGTTTTATATCTCAGTTCCCATAGAACTGTGGTTCTATCAGGCAGCCTTCATGGTCTTCACAGTCATGGATAATGGCTGGGTGCCCACCAATGACTGCTGGATAGGCCACCATAACCTTGAACAGCACCAGCAGTCTCAGCAGGCCCTAAGTGGGGAGCAGTGTGAGGATCATACAGTCAACTACTCCACCTCAGTAGGCCCAAAGCCAATGTGAAGTCAGCACTGAGGATGCTGGAGAGATGGATGGACACAGAAGCACAGGAGTTTGTGAGGAAACTCAGAGATGGAAAAGAGCATGAGAGATGATTAAGCATAGTATTTCTAGGTGATACCACACTCCACATCCTCTTTCTGTCTCTCCTACCCACCCCTCTTCCACTTTAGGTTGCAATTATTTATATGAAGGTGTCCAGGTGTGTATGGTCTTTTCATCAAGAATTTCTTGTTCACTTCCTTCTGGTATAACCTCAGTGGTCATCATGAAAGAGTCTTATAGGGTCAGCATTTATGATGTTTCTCCTTATTCAGCGTTGTGTGTGCCTCAGTCACAGATAAGTAGCTTTAATCTGAACCCAGGTCAATGTTGGTTTAATACTTTTTCTGTAAACACTCCTGGGGCCAGTGGGGCTTAAGGCTCCACCTGTCAGTGACAGATACCTTCCCCTCTTCCAGGAGACAGGATGGTGGCTGCCACCCACAGGACCCATTTAAGCTATTGTTAGAGTACTTAGGGTAGGCTGATAGAAGCTTTGAGGCACCAAGTTGGAAACCAGGTTGGAAAGCAGTAGGGAGAGATAGGGGAAACAAAGCCTCTAACTCTGCTTCAAATAGGTCTGCAGCTACCTAATGAGCCTAAAGGATGTCTCCCACTGCCCAGTTACTTTCCAGCTCCACACAACCTCCACTCCAATCCCTAAAGGCACTATCTTCAAGGAAATTCAATTCAAGTCAGACAAATTTGGTAGCCAATTTGTATCACAATTACCAGAAGATGGTTATCAAATCCCAAGTAGGCTAATATGGGAGAGGTTCTCCGGACCTTGTTTTACAATATAAGAATGTTTGTCTTTTGGCTGGAGTTGGAATGCATTGAGGAAGTCAGTAAAGATATTTTTACTTAGAAAATTATGAATCTGATCAAGAAGATTTTAAAGAAGACAGGAGGTTAAGGAAAATACAACCCACATCTCTGAACCCTTCTATCATTAGTAGCAAAACAGGAAGAATAGTAGAAGAGAGGACAAGTGATCCATAGAAGATTATATCTAGAAGGCAGAATTCAGTTCCATGTCTTCAGAGATCTGCATGCAGACGCACAAATTGTAAAAAATAAGTAATGTGCACTAATGATCCTAATGCAAGGAGGCAAATTTGATCTTAGGGTGATTAAAAAATGAATGAATGAATGAAAAAGCATGTATTAAGTGCTCACTATGTGCCAAACTCATTACTAAGTTCTGGGGCTGCAAATAGAAAAAGTGAGAAATCCCTTCTCTTAGGGAGCTCACACTCTAATTAGAGAATACTATACACATAGTTTAGCTGCAGGACAGATGGAAAGGCCCAGAACTCCTGTGAGTACAGTGGCAGGGTGAATGGTGCGGCCTGGGAGTTTTTAAGTTGCATCAGCAGGTCAGACGACAATGTCTGTATTTGACTCATATAAAGATAGTCAGTAATTTATTTATTTATTTATTTGCTTTTTAGAGGGGGGAGGGCTGGGCAATTTCCTTTATCCTGGAAAGGCCACAGTGTCCAAGACTGAAATTCAATAAAAACTGGCCAAGATGTACAAGGCAACTCCAGATATCATTTTTGTCTTTGGATTCAGAACCCATTTTGGTGGTGGCAAAACAACAGGCTTTGGCATGACTTATAATTCTCTTGACTATTCAAAAAAAAATGAACCAAAGCACAGACTTGCAAGGTATGGCCTGTATGAGAAGAAAAAGACATCAAGAAAGTAGTGAAAGGAATGCAAGAACAGAATGAAGATAGTCAGGGGTACTGCAAAGGGAAATGTTGGTGCTGGCAAAAATAAAAAGAAAAAAAGGCACTATGGATTATGTTTATCTGTGAAGATGGTTTTTCACTAGACCGTAAATAAGCTATGTAAAACTTTTTTAAAAATTGAAGAGATATAGTAGAATTACAAATTGGGCATATAGAGCCTGATCAGGAAATTCAGAAAGCTGAGGGGGATTACATAGTAGAAAACATTTGGGTAAAGATCTCTTGAGTGGGGAAATATAGAGGATGGATCATCACTTGTCAGGGTATGCTAAAGAGGGGCTCTTAATCCTGTTGGAACAGACAACTTGTAGATCCTGTGATTTCCTTGGTGATCTCATTGACTATCATGGCTTCAATTCAATTCACTTCCAATATTGATTAAGCATCTAGCATGCTTATGGCACTGTCTAGGGATATAAATAGGAAATTGAAACAATGAAACAATGGATATTGAAACAATGAAACAATGGAAATTGAAATAATCATTGTCCTCAAGGAGTTTACATTACATTAGGGATGTACTACATGTACTAGAGGAAGTTAGCTGGCACATTGGATAGAGTACCAGGCCTGGAGTCAGGAAGATTCTTCTTCCTGAGTTCAAATTTGGCGTCAGACAATTATTAGCTGTGTGACACTGGACAAGTCACTTAACTCTGTTTGCCTCAGTTTCCTCATATGTAAAATGAACTGGAGAAGGGAATGGCAAACCACTCCTGGACCTTTGCCAAGAAGACTCCAAATGGGATCATGAAGAGTTAGACATGATTGGGAAACTGAACAATATACACAAAAGTAAATTCAAGAGGAAGAGAACACTACAAGCTGAAGGAGTAGGAGAAAGCAACTGGGTCTGTGACTTCATTGATACAACAAATTTCAGGCAAAGAACAGTCATTGACAAATGCAGATTGACAGCTTAGCTGTGATTTATGGTAGCAGACTTGAGATAGCAGACTTGAGCCCTGAGATATTAAGTGACTTGCTTAGGGTCACACAGTCAGTATTTGTAAGAAGCAGGACTTGAATCCAAGTTTTCCTGGCTTCTAGGATAGCTCTACTTTACAGTGCCTCTGTTATGGGAATCCGAAGATCTTCCCTGCCCCTAGGCCCTTTGCTAAAGTGGCTACGTGACTCTGAGGACCCTTGGATATTTGAAAGTATATTTTGTTCCCTAATAGGCTGAATGTGGTCATATGGAGCCTGTGGCGCCAGGCTTGTTTTCCAGGAATGCCCGTGC
>JAQQSU010015053.1:0-11267 GCA_028627135.1 Pseudochirops cupreus
ATCTAAAGTTCTATAATCAAATGTTAAAAAATATATCTATCTATCTATCTATATATATGCAATTATTATTATTATTATTAACTACATCCAGCTGGAACTTGAGATACACAGAGGCACTGTGGTTGAGAGATCTATCCTGCCCTACCAAAAAGTCAGAGGGGTGAGGGGGGAAGACATAGGAGAGAATAGATTGGGGGAAGGGGGATACACTGGGATGGCTGTTTTGGGGCGGTGAGTAGGGGAAAGATGGGGAGAAAATATGTAACTCAAAATCTCGTGGAAATGAATGATGCAAACTAAAATAAAATTTTAAGAAAAATTAAAAAAAAAAAAAGAAAACAGACTATTGATTACCTTGAAACCGTTTCTTGAATAATGAGATTACAAAATGGATTTAAATAAAGATTGAGAAGTGAGAGTGAGAGGTGGAGGCAAGGAAATACCTTTTTCTAAGAGTTTAGCTTTGAAAATGAGGAAAGATCTATAATGATATCCTGAGAGAATGATTTTATCAGGGGAGAGGCATGTTTGTAAATAGGAGAGACTGAGAGAAACTGAACCAGTAGATAGGGATAAATTAAAATTTGAAGGTTTTTTCCTTCTTTTTTTTTCTTCCCTCTCTCATCCTGCCCTAGAAATGACTGCCATTAGACACGAATGTGTATATATAAGTAAAATCATTCAATACCTACTTCTAATTAGTTCTTTCTCTGGATGCAGATAGCATCTTTTTATTATGTTAGCCCTGCCTACCTATGAACAATTAATATTTCTCCAGTTATTTAGATTTGATTTCATTTGTATAAAATTTTTAATATAATTTTGTTTATGAGTTTGTTTGGAGAAAAAATTAATCTATATTTAAAAGAAGTAGCAAGTTGTACATAACAGATGTGTGCAATCCTCTTTTTAAAATTCTACTATGTTATGGAAATGTTTGTTTTATTTCATGAATTAAAAATAACATAAAATTTTTAAAAAGTAGATGAAGATTTGGGGGCAGCTAGGTGGCGCAGTGAATAAAGCACCAGCCCTAGAGTCAGGAGTACCTGAGTTCAAATCCGGCCTCAGACACTTAACACACACACACACAAACTAGCCATGTGACCTTGGGCAAGTCACTTAACCCCAATTGCCCTACCTTCCCCCCTCCAAAAAAAAAGTAAATGAAGATTAGAGGTTAAAGGAGGTGATTTGAAGTCAGTGTTTGGAAGAAGGTACAGGAAGGGATCAAGCTTAAAACTAACCATAGGTGTTGTTTTTGCCAAGGAGATAGGCCACTTCTTCATCAGAGAATGGACTATAGGTGAGAAGAAAGAGAGGTAATGACTAGAAGTTTTGAGATGTGAAACAGAGAGAGATGTTCCATATGCCACTGAGCATGTCTGGAAAAGGTAATTGTGTAGGAGACAGACTACTCAAGCCTTGCTTTAAAGGAATTCAGAAATTCTAGGAGGAATTGAAGAGGGAAATCTTTTAAGGAAAGGGAATAGTCTGCACCAAAGGCATGGATATAGGAAATAGAATGTCACATACTAGGAACCACAAATAGACAATTTTTCTGGAATACTTAGTAAGTAATATAAAATTAGTCTGCAAAAAGTGTTTACAGTCAAATTGTGGGTATTTTAAAATGCTAAATAAACAATGGAGTCTAGCCTGTGTTTTAAGGACTATCAGTTTAGCAGTTATATGGGAGATTGATTGGAGAATGGGGAGATTAGCTTTAGGAAGATCAATTAGAAGGCTATTGTGACAGTGTAGACAAGAGGTGATAAGGCCCTTAATTAGGGAAATGACCCTGTTGATAAAGAGAGGGAACAGGTGTTTGGAAGGTAAAATCACCAAGATTTGGCAACTGGCAAAATGAAAGAGGGCTGAATACAAAGTAAGAAGACTTAAGTTAGAATCTTAGCTCCAACAATCACACTGCTAATGCCTTATTTATTGTTTGTTTGAAAGTATGGTAGGACATGGAATTTGTACTCATTTATATTGGGTATGGGATAAAGATAACCAAAGATCCAAATATTTTATTTGTTCTAGAACAATCCAGAATGGTTCTTCAGTTCGAGAGAAAACAAAGGAATTTTCTTTTAATAAGTTTGCTTTGAATTTTAATATTTTAATAAATATGCTAGCATATTTTGCTCCAACACTAATTTTAGTAGAATTTGCTATAAAGTATATTCATTTTAGACCAAAGAGAGATTAGTCTTTGAGACTGTAAAACATCCTTAGCATATGATTATCTTCAGTGCTGTTGTGGATAATAGAGATCAGTCAGTTAATAAGCATTTTCTAAGCTCCCACTATATCAGTTAATCAATAACATTGAGCACCTGTTATGTGCCATGCACCATATATGCTAAGTGCTGGGGATACTGGCAAAAGACAATCCCTGCCCTCAAAGAGTTTATAGTATAGTGGAAGAGACAGGAGGCAAACAAATGTGTACAAACAAACTACATAGAGGATAAACCAGGAGTAATTAACAACAGGAAGGCACTAAAATTGGAGTATTAAGAGAGGCTTTTTGTAGAAGGTGGGATTTTTTTGTTTATTTTGAGTTAGAACTTGAAGAAATCCTAGAAGGCAGAAGGTAGAGATAAGGAAGAAGAATATTCCAGGATTGTGGGACAGCCTGAGAAAATAATTGGAGCCAAGAGATAGGAATGTTTCGTTTACGTAATGGCAAGCAAGGAGGCCAGTGGATTGAAGAATATATGGCAAGATATAAGAAGAGTGGAAAAGTTGCAGGGGTTGGGGCTTGGGGGAGCTGGAGGTGGAACTAGGTTATGAAGTATTTTAAGTGCCAGAGGATTTTGTATTTGATCCTGGGGACAATAGGAAACCACTGGAGCTTATTGAGTAGGAGGATGACATGATCAGATCTGTGCATTAGGGGCATCACTTTGGCAACTGAATCAGAGATAGATTGGAGTGGGGAGAGATCCACCCGCAGGCTATTGCAGTAATCCAGATGTGAGCTGATGATGGTCTGTGCCAGAGTAGTGGCAGTTTCTTTCATAGAAGAAAAAGGTGCGTATTGGAGAGATGTTGCAAAGGTAAAATTGACAGGCCTTTGCAATAGATTGGAAATAGGAGGTGAGAGACAGTGAGGAGTCAAGGATGATACCTAGGTTTTCAGCCAGTGGGACTGGGCGAATTGTGGTGTCCTTGATTTTAATAGGGAAGTTAACTTTAATAGGGAATATAACTTTATATTGAAGTTTCAATGTGTAAATGATAAAGAGCTAGAAATAAAGTAACTATAATAAAAATGTATACTTTTCCCTAAAATTGACTGATTTTTTTAACCAAGACATGGAGAAAATCTTAAAATTTGATTCCTTAGTGCCTTCTAATGGTCTGGACAAATCTTTCATAAATATTTCTATGAATCTCGATCACAAATTTAACCTTGATCATTAATCAGTATTCAGCTTTTGTTCGGTAGTCATCTGTTTATTGATATTGGGGCAACTAGGTAGTATAGTGGATAGAGTGTAGGAACTCATCTTCCTGAGTTCAAATTTGGCATTAGATACTTACTAACTGTTTGACCCAGAGCAAGCCACTTTACCCTGTTTGCCTCAGTTTCCTCATCTATAAAATGAGCTGGAGAAGAAAATGGCAAACCACTTTAGTATTTTTGCCAAGAAAACCCCAAATGAGATTACAAAGAATTAGATATGACTGAAAGGAATGAACAGAACACTTAATAATATGTATCTAATTATCTGTTTTTTTAAACAACCGATTTCTATATTTTTCAAGTTTTTTCTTTTTCTTTTTTTTAATTTTTCTTCCCCCTCAATGATAAATCACTTGATTTTAACTCCAGTACCCTGAAGCAGTACAATAACTCAGGAAGTATTATGTTCTGGAAATTCTGTTGGAAGCTATAAAGCCCCAAGAGAGAGACTTTCTAAATCTTGTGATACATCTTATAAAGAGCTGTTAAGTTTGACAACAATAAACCTTCATCTTTTTTTTTCCTTCTTCTGGGAATTTGGATACTTCTTTAAGTATAACTAGTCTTATTGTCCTTATTTACAAGGGGATGTATGTAGGAAATAGAATATCATCTGCTAGGAGTGTCTAACAGGCCAATTGCTTCTTAGTGTACTGTGTGATCAAAGAAGAATAATGTACAATAAGTCTGAAGAGGAAGGTAGAGCAAGACTAAGAGGAGCTTTAAATGCCAAAGATTGGAGTTTGTGTTTAATCCCACAGGCAAGAGTAGGTTCTTTGGAGCTTCTTGAGCAGCAGAGTGACATAGTCAAACCTCTGTTTTAAGGCTTTAAATTTGGCAGTTATGTGTGGGGGTAGGTGGAAAGGTAGATTCATTAAGGAAAAATTTAGAAGAAGAAAATAAATTAGGGTACTTTTGCAATATCCCAGGCAAGAAGCAATGACTTGAGTTAGTATGGTAGTCCTGGATGGGAAACATGATGAGTTTGTTCTTTTGTACTTTCTCTTAACACTGATATTCTTCACATGAAAGTATAATCGAGGTAAATCATGATCTCAGAGCAAAAGAAATTACTCTTAATTGATTTCAGAAAAAAAAAACCACGATAGACCTTGCTGCATTTGATTAGCAGTGGCTTCTGCATAACAGCAGACATAAAGTACATTCTTCATAGGATCATAATTTTAGAGCTGGGAAATTTCAGTGTCCATCTTGTCCAACCTTTTTATAAAACAGGAAATAAGGCTTGAAGAGATTAATTGACTTGCCCAGTGTCATGCAGCTGGTAACAGCTGGCATTCAAACCCAGGGCTTCTTCAAATCCAAAAATTTTTTCCACTGTACCAAGCAGGAGTGACAACAGCTAATAAGCCTGAGTCTTATCTCCGTGGTTTACTGTGAAATATGAAGAGAACCACAGTAAGATTCCTAAGGCTGTTGAATGGATCTTCTGTGAAGGATCTGTAGAATGATGTGGGGGAAAATGCTTAGCAAGAGAATAGAAGTTGTGATCTATAACTGAGGAAGGAATATCACACTGGTGAACTCATGGATCTATCAACAATTCGAAAAAGCCACGGAAATAACTTCTCTTCCTTAGAAAAGAGTCAGGAGACAATAGATGTAGCCTACAGAAATAACATCACAAAAGAAAAAAAATGAATATGTTTTAACAGACATTAAACAAGTGGTTACTGATGTGGGAATCACTCCCAAATCAGCCATCTCTGTCCAATAAGAATATAGATCTGTCACAACAGAGAACAAAATTAACACTAAGCTAGAATAGATATTAATGAAAAGGAAAGGCATATGCATACAGGTAAAGCAACTCCAACCTGACCTATTTAAACATGCTTGTGGCTTCTTTTTGTTGTTGAGATAAAATGTAAACTTCTCTGTTTGCAATTTAAAGCTCTAAAACAAAAGTGCCTGACCTACCTTTCTGCCCTCGTTACAGTGATGGTCCTTATGCTTTCCTCCATGTACCTGTGATATTCTCACTCTAGTCTCTGTGCCTTTTACTGCTCTTCCCCTTTGCTTGCAATGCTCCTCTTCCTTATCTCGGCCTTAAAAACATCTAAGGATTTATTGACTGCTTGCTTCAGAAAAGGTCAAGAAATGTTTAAGTGTAGAATAAAGTTTATCAAAAGCAACTAAGAGTTTTGTCTGGAGGTCATTTAAAGATGAAACTGGGGCAGCCTCTTTTTACCCTAAAAAAGGAATATATATGTTTAAATTTTTATTAAAAATTAATTTTAATATTAATAAAAATATCTTTAATTCATTTTAATATTAAAATGTCTTTATCAATATTTATAACCATCTCTTTTCTCTGTAAAAATAGGCCCCCATGTTTAGACTTTTAACATCATGGCACTGCCTTTAAAAGTATACATGCTACACAAGAAAACTATAAGTAGCACCAAAGGAAACAGACTAAACCAAATAAATACACAAGACATTTGACTAGAGGTGGGAGGCACAGTTTTGAGGGCACTGAGGGACTGGTTTTCAAAGTATTTTTAGGAGCAGAGAAATACAAGCATTTGGAGAAAACAGACCCTTTGTTATTTCCAAAAATAGAACATCAGTCATTAGTGAATGAAAAGGCAATATTCCCATCTATACAAAATTTTTATAGAAGCACTCAATGCATTTATCAAGGATATTCTTTTTAATATACATATTATTTATTTGAGGCAGCTAGATGGCTTAGTGAATAGAGTACTGGGCCTGGAGTTAGAAAAACCTGAGTTCAAATGTGACCTCAGATACTTTTTAGCTGTCTGACCCTGGGCAAGTCATTTCACCTCTATTTATTTACCTTATTCCACTGGTGAAAGAAGTGGCAAACCATTCCAGTATCTTTGCCAAGAAAACCCCATACATGGTATGGTCCATGGGGTCATGAAGAGTTAGACACAACTGAATAACAACAAGTTATGTATTTATCTTTAACACTGTTTTTTTTAAATTTTGAGTTAAATTTCTCTCCCCCTGAACATTCCTCCCTCATTTACTGAGAAAGCAAATAATATGATATCAATTATACATGTAAAATCATGCAAAACATTTCCATATTAACCCTGTCTCACACAAAGACAAAAAGACAACAGAAACATACTTCAGTTTGCACTGAGTTCATCAGTTCTCTCCCTCTCTCTCTCTGGAGATGGATAGCATTTTTCATCATGAGTCCTTTTGAATTTTCTTGGATCATTGTATTGATCAGAGTAGCTAAATCTTTCACAGTTGACCATTTTTACAGTTTTGCTGTCCTTTGATCTGTTGATTCTGTTTACTTCATTTTGCATCAATTCATTTGTCTTCCCATATTTTTATGAAACTCATCCTTTCTTATAGCATAATAGTGCTCCATTGTAATCATATGCCACAATTTGTTCAGCCATTCCCCAAGTGATGGGCAATCCCTCAATTTTCGATTCTTTGCCACAGCAAAAAGAGCTGCCTTGTTTTTGTATATATTAAGTCCTTTTCCTTTGATTTCTTTGGGATACAGAGTTAATAGTGATGTTGCTGGGTTAAATGTTATGCACAGTTTTATAGATCCTTGGACATAGTTCCAAATTGTTCTCCAGAATGCTAAGACAAGTTCACAACTCCACCAACAGTTCATTAGGATACCTATTTTCCCTCATCCCTTCAAGCATTTGTCATTTCTGGTAAGTATGAGGTGGTACCCAAAAGTTGTTTATTTGCATTTCTCATATCTATCATGATTTAGAGCATTTTTTTTCATATGACTAGAGATAGCTTTGATTTCTTCTAAAAACTGCCTTTCTGTATCCCTTGACAATTTATCAGTTGGGGAGTGGCTCTTATGTTTATAAATTTGCCTCAGTTCCCTATATATTTGAGAAGTGAGACTTTTACCAGAGAAACTTATAAATTTTCTTATATTACTTTTAGTATAAATTATAGTCTGTGGTATCTTTTGTCAAAATATATTTTCCCTGATTTTCTCTTTTAATTAGATCTACTTTTGCCTTTGCTTTGTCTGAGATCCTGATTTCAGTCTCTGCCTTTTTTACTTCAGCTGAAGCATAAGAAGAGATTCTGATCCATCTCCTCATTTTAACTCTGTGTGGTTTGTGTGTGTATGTGTGTCTGTCTGTCTGTCTGTGTGTCTTTCAGTTTCAAGTGTGTCTCTTGTTAACAGCAGATTGTGGGATTTTGTTTTCTAATCCCTTCTGCTATCTACTTCTGTTTTATAGGTGAGCTCATCCCATTTACATTCACTGTTATAATTACTGTATATTGCCTTCCATCTTATTTTTTTCTGTTTATCCTTTTCTCTCTCTTCCTCTCTTTTTATCCTGTCCCTCCTCAAAAATCTGTTTTGCTTCTAACTGTTGCCTCTCTTAATCTGCCTTTGTTTTAATCATTGTCTCCAGCCCCTTTTCTCTAATCTTCCCCTCCAATTTCCCTATAGGGTAAGATTGATTTCCATACCCAGCTGAATGAGTAAGTGAGGCAGGTGTGTGTGTGTGTGTGTGTGTGTGTGTGTGTGTGTGTGTGTGTGTGTTTCTCTTTGAACCAGTTCTCCTGAGAGCGAGGTTCAAGCATTAACCCCTTTCCCAATTTTCCTCTCCGTTACAAAAGCTCTTTTGACATTCCACTTTTATGTGAGAGAATTTTCACTCTTCTAATTCTCCCTTCCCCTTTCTCCCAGTTTATCCCTCTTTCTCACCCCTTCATCTTTTTTGTAGATCATTCCAACATAATCACCTCAAAGCCATGCATTCTGCCTTACACGTAGACTCCTTCTCACTGCCATAATAATAAAATTCTGAGGAATTCTGTGCATCGTCTCCCTATGTAGGAATGTAGATAGTTTAACTATTGAGTCTCTTATGATGTTTCTTTCATGTTTACCTTTTTATTCTTTTCTTGAGTCTTATGTTTGAATGTCAGGTTTTCTGTTCAGCTCTAGTCTTTTCATCAGAAATGTTTGAAAGTCCTCTGTTTCATTAAATATTCATTTTTTCCCCTAAAGGGTTTTACTCATTTTTACTGGATAGGTGATTTTTGGTTGTAATCCTGACTCCTTTGCCTTCCAGAATATCATATTCCAAGCCCTCCACTGCTTTAGTGGGTTAGCTGCTAAATCTTGTTTGATTCTCACTGTGGCTCTACAATATTTCAGTTGTTTCTTTTTGGCTACTCACAGTATTTTCTTCTTGATCTGGGGGCTCTGAAAGTTAGCTATAATATTCCTGCAAGGTTTTTTTTTTTTCCCCATTTTAAGATCTCTTTCGGGAAGTGATCAGTCAGTTCTTTCATTTTCTAGTTTACCCTCTGGATCAAAGATAACAGGGCATTTTTCCTTTATAATTTCTTGAATTATGATGTCTAGGCTCTGTTTTTGATCGGGAGTTTCAGGGTATCCAGTAATTTTTTAATTATCTCTATTTTTCAGGTCAGTTGTTTTCCCTATAAGATATTTCAAATTGTCTTCAATTTTTTTTTCATTCTTTTGACTTTGTTTTATAATTTATTGATGTCTCATAGAATCATTAGCTTCCACTTGTTCAATTCTTATTTTTAAAGACTTATTTTCATCAGTGAACTTTTGTATCTCTTCTTCCATTTGGCCTATTCTAGTTCTTAAGTTTTTTTCTTCAGTTAATTTTTGTCTCCTAACCATATTGTATGGCTGTGAGTTATGGAAATCCACAATTTCTAGACAATTAAAGTAGATTGTCACCCAAGGGGTAAAGGAAGAGAGATGCATGGTACACGTGAGTAGATTATATAACTTCAACAATGAAAAATTACAGAGAAGCAGGATTTCAGAATGATATATGGCGAGAAGAAGTAGACCAGACATTTAGGAAGACTGTGGGATTTCCCATTAGAATATTCTGCATGTGATCATATCCACAGTGTATCAAAAGATCTAGACGCAAGTCTTGAGCACTGTGAATTTAGCCTTTGTGGAGAATTTACAGGACCTGGAAAAGAGAACCAGCATCAAAAGCCAAAAATGCATTGGACTGTTAAAAGTTACATTACGTTAATAAGATCCCAGATCCAATAGAATATTTTAAAAATCTATATAAGAATTCATTCTCATGATTAGTTATGAAAAATTAAGAATTAAAACTGATCAATTCTGCTCTACATATTTTCTCTGATTTCTTAATATCTGTGGCAGTTGAAGATACAGCTCAGGTGACAATAGACGCCTATATCCATAATACTGGATAATTTTGGTTTGCAGCTTTGAAAATTAATTTTATTCTGATCAGCCCTCTTAATCTTTTCTCTTCAGAGCTTTCGGGAATAAAAATACACTTAAACTAGTTGATTTAATTTTTTCCTTTATAATAAGATTTACCATCACTGGGCTGTATTCACCAGGATGATAAATAATCTTTGACTGACATATTCTGTACAATTAAATGAGTGGTAATTTTTTTTTCTTCTATGCTTTAAGAATTTGGTTGGTATATTAATATAGTAGAAGGCAAAGCCTGGATTATCTTAATATACAATGAAAACAGTTACAGTGGATTACTAGTGAAGGAAAAGAAATCAAATAAATAAGTAATGTGTATTAATAGGGCAACTAACCAATGTAACTAAAAAGGTAACACAAACTTAGAAACCCATAACCTAAACTAAAATATATTTAACCATTTTATAGTACTTTATATAGTTTGAAACCGTATTTTGTTATATCTGTAACTTTCATATATATGTGTGTGTATATGTAAATAAAAACTTCATTCAGTAAATAACATTGCAGTAGAGATGGCAGATTATTTATTAATAGGGTGTAAGTCCTGGAGTCAGGAAGACCTGAGTTCAAATCTGGTCTCAGACACTTCCTAGATGTTTGACACAGGGCAAGTCACTTAACTCTCTTTGCCTTAGTTTTCTTGTCTGTCAGATGAGTTAGAGAAGTTAATGGGCAAACCACTTCAGTATCTTTGCCAAGAAATCACCTTCCCTTGTCCCCAAAAAGAGGTCACAAAAAGTCAGACACAACAGAAAATGACTAAACAATAGAGTTAAGGTAAAGTTTAAAATGTTGAACAGATTTCTTCATAGCATTTTAGAACCCTAGTTGATGCTTCTTCAAGAAAAATAATTGTCAGTAGTCAGAATCAGAGTTACTCCTAATCTCGTACTTATCCAAGGTCCTGATATTTATGGCTACCATCTTGTTCATGGTTAAAATAATAGAGAAGTAGGCAATTTAAGGCAGATAGAACGCTGAACTTGGAGTCAGGAAACCAAGTTTAAATCCAGCTTTAGGTACTGTGAGACCATGGGCAAGTCATTTAACTTTTTATCTCAATTTTCTTATTTGTAAAATGGGGATAATAATAGCACTTCTCTATCAGGGTTGTTTTGAGGATAAAATGAGAGAAGATATTTGTGAAGTGCTTTTACAAACCTCCTAGCATCTTGTAGCTTCTAGCTATCATTATTAGTAGCCATAAAAAATGATAATAATCATAATAATGATGATAATTCTTCTACATAGTTGATTTGGAGAATAAATTTAAATTTTTTTTATAATAGGGAGGTTATTTAAATGTGCTTATTTTGAATTAAATCAATCCTTACAACAGCTACTGGTGTTTTTTTTTTTAAAATTGATTTATGTAAATTAAACAGTAGTTAGAAATATTCCATTGATCTGAGAGTACATTTAATAACCCAAAGCAGGAGATTCATATAAACCCATGCTATTAGTTACTAAGGATCAATTGTTTATTCCCTTAAGGACTAATAAGTAATTCTATTTTTTTTT
>JAQQSU010015054.1:0-11267 GCA_028627135.1 Pseudochirops cupreus
GAAAATTATATTGTGATATATTGTGAATGTTTGTCTTGATTTGTAATGGAATAAACAGAATGTTCACTATGTTTTGTAATCTGAACTCTAAAAGCTGTTCACAGTAGCATTCCTTTGGGAATCTGCTGAGGATTGGCATTACACCTTCCTTACGTCTCCATATTACCTCTCAACCTAGATTTATCACTTACATTGACTCTCACACTAGGTTTATTGCCCACATTGCCTTTCAGGTTAGATCTATACTGGAGAAAGTGACAGAGGGGTTAATCCAAGCTGCCAGGAACTGATTTCCAAAGGGAAGAACATTTACTGTCCCTATCCAAAAATCCAGTCACAGCAGACTTAACTCACACATCTCTGCATCTTGTGAAATTATACTAGGGAAAGTAAAAAATAATGATTTTGCTCTGCATTCCAACGCAAACAAAATACATGCAAGTTTAAATAAACCGACACTTTGTAATATCAAAAATATGTGACCATGACTATATTCACCAGTTTCCCCACATTGCAATTTCCCCACATTGCTTTCCTACCCTACCCCATCCCAACCCCCAAATTGGGCCCACATGTTGCTACTTAAGGAAAGCCTGTTGCCTTTTCCCTCCCAACCACACCATCCCTCACTCCCCAAAGTGGTTTGGCATTTTAAGTGCTCAATATTAATCTTAAATTTACTATTCCTAGAATGTAATTCAAAGAACTAAAAGGACCATATATCAAAAACATTCTCTGCATTATTTCCTTTGACCACATGATCCCCCTGCAAAGGCATTCATTCTTAGCACCACTTCTGAGAACTGGTAACATCTACTTACTCCTCAAATCCACTCTAGATTACAGTCAAAGGAGAGATAGGGACTGAAGAAGTGACCAAATGTTGGCCCTGGCGCAAACTTTCTACTGTCTTCCAACAGCAGACAAGTGCTATTTATTGGAAACAAATGGCGATACAATTAACAGAAACAAGAACAATGGGAGAAAAAACAACCACAGGTCACTCTGCTGAAAACCCCCAAGAGGACAATTGGGATGGAAACTGACCCTGAAAGCAGGGAATTCCAAGATCTATCCCATGTTCCCTTCTATTAAGAAATGACCCTTACATATGCTATACACATAAAGAGAACCTAAGTACAGAGACAGACAGACACAGAAACAGACAGAGAGACAGAAACAGAGATGAAAGACAGAGGCAGATGAGAAACAGAGAAAGGGAACCAGAGAGGGAAGGGAAAGAGAGAAAGAGAGGGAGAGACAGACAGAGACAGACAGAGATAGATGGGAGACAGAGAAAGAAAACCAGAGAGGGAGGGAGAGAGAGAGAAAGGGAGGGAGGGAAGGAGGAAGAAGTGAGGAAGGAAGGGAGGATGAAGAGAGAGAGAAAGAGAGAGAGAGAGAGAGAGAGAGAGCTATAAATGTATCCAAGACCTATCTGTGGCCCTGTGGGAATAGACATCTTTAGCTTCTTCTCCTTCACCCTTCCCCGCCTTACTCCAAGGAAGACTTATATTCCTGCCAGGATGGGAAGCAGAAAGGGGCTGGAAGTCATTCTGCTCTCCTCAGATATTGGATATCAGATACTCAGATATTCTCTCTCTTGGGTACTGAGCTAGAATTATATCTATCCACTCCCTTAAATAGTCTAGGCAATATGATCAAGTTCAGTCTAACTTTGGATCACTTTGTTGTCATTATTGGGAGGAAAGGTGAACCCAAAGCTTTATGTCTAAGGTTGATCCCTGTCTCACCAGTTATCAATTCCAAAATAAACACACAGTGAATAGCAAACAAACCCATTTATTCAAATAGGTAGCAAAATAGAAATCAGAGAAGGCATGCCTGTGCTGTTGTTCAGTGGTTCAGTTGTGTCCAGTTCTTTGTGACCTCAGGACCACACCAGGACCTTCTGCCTCCACCATCTCTTGAAGTCTCTCTAAGTTCATGTTCATTGCTTCCACGACACCATCTATCTAGCTCATCCTCTGCTGCCCCTTTTCCTTTTGCCTTCAATCTTTCCCAACATTAGGGCCTTTTCCAAAGAGTTCCATTTTCTCACTATGTGGTCAAAGTACTTAAACTTCAGCCTCAGCATTTCACTTTCTAGTGAATGGTCTGAATTAACAGGAGAATATATACCAGAAAATACAATCTCTATAAAACAGACCTGGATTTTATCCAAGGGGAAATTCCGTACCTAAGTCTCTAGTGCAACAAACTGGGGGTAGGGACATGATGGAGATGGCCAGTTCCTTTCATGTTGGCTCCTTTCCAGAGTCTTTTCCTTCAGCATCCTAAAGTTTGGTTTGGCCTCTTGGGTTTGGCCTTTTCCATCATCCCTCTGGAAGCTAGAAGCCGGAAGTGCCCAAAGCAGTTAGAAGTTCAAAGACCTGAAGCTTGAGAAGACCCCAAGAGAAACTGAATCTTGAAGAACCCAGAAGAGCACAAAAGCTAGAGTTCTCCTGTGTTTACCAACTCCAACCTGCCCCTTCTTCAGGGCAGGGCATTCACCTCTACCAGTAAGAACAGCGTCTCATACCACCGAGCTTTGAGACAAGGGTTATATTCAAAATGCATAATATGTGCTATTTCATTTGGTCTTCATAGGAACTCTGAGAGGTAGGCAATGCATTTATTGTTATCCCCATTTTACCTATAGGAAAACCAAGGCTCAAAATGGTTAAATGACTAATCCAAGCCAGAAAGTGTCAGAACTGGAACTTAAATCCAGGTCTACTGGCCCCAGTCTTTTTGGTCATTATACCAAACTGCCTCTTCTATGTTTCTTGACCTTATGCATCTTAAGTTCTGGCACATTTTGGTAGTTCTGTCCCATGATAATTTTAGAGATGAGGAGACACTAAATTCTGTGGTTAAAATTGCTTTACTCATCTCTGTCTTCCTACCCAACTCTGAGCAGGATCTTCCAGGAAAGGAAGGAAGGAAGGAAGGAAGGAAGGAAGGAAGGAAGGAAGGAAGGGAAAGAAAGGAGGAAAGAGAGAAGGAAGGGAAAGAAAGGAGGAAAGAAGAAAGGGAAAAAAGGAGGGAAGGAAGAAGGAAAGAAAGGAAGGAAGGAAAGAAAGAAGGAAGGAGGAAGAAGGGGGAAGAAGGAAGGATGGAAGAAAAAGAAAGAAGGAAGGGAAAGAAGGAAAGAAAAAAACAAAGAAAGAAGACCAAGGTCATGATCTCAAGGCAATTTTACAAAAGGAGAGTTGACCTGAGATTTCAGGCAATAATACCCCTAATTCTCAACTACCTGCCAAACCATTCAACTAGAAGAGGAGGTAAAGAACAAGCAGTTCATTACTACCTGCATTTCCTCTAGCCCATGGGTAAGTAATCTCTGCCCACACAGTCTGGGTTGTTATTATCAGTTAGAACAAACAGAGGGATCTGTTCTCCCCTTCCCTCACCCCTATCCCCTGGCCAGTGGATAGTGGAGTTTCCCCATTTCCCACCTGGGAGCTGAGCAAGGCTTAGGCAGAGGTTCCCTGGATAAGGTTCAGGTCTCCTTCACCTTCCACTGATCTCATTAAAATCTGGTTCGAATCATAAAATCCTACGTACTCCCTCTTGCAGAATGGTTGGCAAAACTCCCAATTTTTTTAAACCTATTAAAAATCTGTTTTGCAAAGAATCATAGGACAAGGAGCAATCATTACATAGATAAGAAGTCATAAATTATAGCATTTAAAAATTGGAAGGATTATCAGCTAGAAGAGACTTAGAGATAAATTCTGTCATTTTACATATGAGGAAATTGAGGTTCAGAGAGGGAAAGTGAAATGCCCAAGGTCACACAGCTTTTATATTTATTTGCCTACCTTTCCTGGGTCAGCACATAGCTTCTTCAAGCTTCAATTCTTAGGGACCCTGGAAATGCCCCCCATATGTTACTGTAGTTATGGAATTTTCCATCCTGTTTTGAATTAATGTGTTATATATCACTCAGTCATATCCCTTTTCAACCATACACACACACACACACACACACACACACACACACACACGTTAAATCCTTTCCAACTCTACTGTCAATCCTGATACCTCAGGGATTCCCCAAAGTACATTGCAAAATAAAGCAGGATATTTCACACAATGTAGTATAAAAGTGGGAGCAACAGAGATTACACATGTCACCAGGATTCAGGAGAAGATCTAGTCCCCAGGTGCAGTAATCTGGTCAGCCCCATGTTGGCACACTGCCTGGTACATAGTAGGTACTTAATAAGTGCGTATTAACTTAACCATGCCTAGAGCATTGTATTGAGTTCTGGGGATGACATGTTAGGAAGGACATTGATTAACTGTAGACTATAGAGATTAGGGCAACCAGGATGGTGAAGGACTTCACCTTGGATGAAGGAACTGGGACTATTTAGCCTGGAAAAGGGAAGACTTGGGGGACAATGACATCTGTCTCCAAGTATTTGAAGGGTTTCTGTGTGGAAGAGAGATTAGATTTGTTCTACTTGACCCCAGAAGGTAGAAATAGGAACCATTGGTAGAAGCTGCAAAGAGGCAAATTTGAGTTTGACATCAGGGAAAAAAGTACTTCCTGATATGTTGTTGTTGTTGTTGTTGTGTCATGTCCACCTCTTTGTGATCTCATGGACTTGTCTATGGGGTTTTCTTGGCAATGGTTTGCCATTTCCTTCTCCAGTGTGTCCCCACTTTATGAATGAGGAACTGAGGCATATAGGGGTTAAGTGACTTGTCCAGGGTCACACAACTGTTGAGTGTCTGAGGCCAGATTTTAATTTAGATCTTCTTGAGTCCAAGTCCAGTGCTCTACTCATTGAGATACCTAGTTGCCCCATCCCTAATATGTAAAGCTAGCTAAAATGGAAAGGGTTGCTTAAGGAGGTGGTCCACAAGAGATCTTCAAGAAACTTTGCCAGATGACTATGGAAAGATTCTTATTCTGATATTCATTCATTAGGCTATCAACATCCCTGCCCACCATGACTGTAGAAAAACAGATTATGCCCCTTCTTGACCAAGGGGACACACAACTATCTAGCATATTATTGGTCTAAAGCCATCTGTGAAATAAATACAAAGTAATTTGGGAGGGGAAATTTGCAGGAAAGACTTCATTAAGGTAGTGTAAAGGAAACTAGGTATAAACTCTGAGAAGAGCAAATGCTTATATTGAAATTTAATAATTGGCTGTAGTACATCTGGGAGCATGGTTATACCTTGGAGAGGTAGGTAAAGGCAGGTGAAGATGTTGCAATCACTAGATCAGTCTTCAAAATCCTAAGTGAAAGTATTCTTATTCCCCTAAGATGAACTCATCAAAGAGAGATGTGCAGGAATGCATGCCTTGACTCTGTTCATCTCTTTTAACAATGACTGGAGAGAATCTGAAGTGAAGCAGGCTTCCCTCTTCCACATTCCATTATCACTAAATCTCAAAAGCTTTAGGAGGATACTGGAAAACCTATGGCCCTTCCTGATTTATGGATGGGATAGGTCTCAGGAGGCATTTTTTATCAGGGTTTGTCTGCTTTCTGAGTCAATCCTAGTGCATTCCAAATTCCTAGACCCAGCTGAAAGCCTTGGGAAAATGGAAAGCCCTCCAAAAAGTGAGCAAGCTATCACCCTCACCCCATAAAGTTTTATTTTCTTTCTATCATTTGACTTCCCTAAGTTGTTTTCTGTTAACTAGAGTAGCCAGATGTTTCTTTCCATAAATACAATTCGAAGAATGGCATGGTGGAAAGAGTACTAGGTAGGCTAAAGTGAGGTTACTTGGGTTCTAGTCCCAACTGTGTCAATAGCAAGAGGTGAGATGTCAACCTACTTGTTCTTTTGGTGACTCATGAAAAGTCACCTAACCTCGATGGTCCTTATCTTCCTTATATGCAGAAAGATAGGGAGGAGTAGACTTTTTGTTGTTTGATTATGTCTGATTCTTTGTTACCCTGCTCGGAGTTTTCTTGGCAAAGATATTAGAGTGGTTTGCCATTTCCTTCTCTGGCTCATCTTGTAGATGAGGAAACTGAGGCAAACAGAGTAAGTGACTTGCATAGGGTCACACAGTTAGTATATGTCTGAGGTCAGATTTGAATTCAAGAAGATGAGTTGCCCTGAGGTACAACTGGGATGATCTGTACACTTACATAAGAAACTATGCTTAAATAAAGAGTCAGAGCACCTAGATTTCAACCCCATTTCTGATGTTTGCCACTTGAATGACCTTGAACTGGTCACTTACTTACACTATACTTCAGTTTCCTAATCTCTGAAATGAGAGGATTTAACTACATATGCCTATACCCCCAAGGAGAGGAAGGAAAGAAGAAAAAGACCCATTTATACAAAAATATTTATTCTAGCATGTTTTATGGTATCAAAGATCTGGAAGTTAAAGAAGTAATTCTCAATTGGAGAAAAGCTGAACAAATTATGGTATAGGAATGTAATGGCGTACTATTATACTATAAGAAATGATGGAAGAGATGGTTTCAGAGAAACCTGGGAAGAACTGTATGAACTGATACAGGTTGAAGGGTTGAGAACCAGGAGAACAATTTCTACAATAGCAGCAACATTGTAAAGACAAACAACTTAGAAGCACTTAAGAACTTTATTCAACACAATAATCACGGACAATGATGAAGATGATGAAGCATACTACTCACTTGTGGACAGAGACGTGATGGCCTGAGGCTGCAGACTGAGGCATATATTTTTTGGACATGTCCAACACTGGAGTTTGTTTTGCTTGACTGTTTATATTTGTTACAAATGTGTTTTTTTTTTCTTTTTCCATTGGGGAAGGAAAAAGGAAGAGGAGAAAATAGATTTCTATTAATAAAAAAAATTAATTTTTCAAATTAAAACAAGGGAGTGAGATTAGATAGAAGTTCTTTTTTAAGTTTCTGATCTATGAAGTTTAAAGATAACGTTACTTCTATGATGGTAGTTTCTGCAATAATCTTACATTTACAGAATATTAAAAGACTAATAAATTCTGTTCTCGAAAACAGCCCTATTATATTATCTATGTGATAAATGGAGAAGACAACTCACCTACAATCTAGCTAATAGATAATACAATTCACCTCTATTCCTTTTCACAGGCTTCCCCTCAGGCTTGGAACACTTTCTCTTTTTCCATTTAGGCTTCTTAGAATCTCGGCTCCATTCAGGGCTTCATTCAAGTCTCCCATGAGAGACCTTTCCTGATCCACCCTCCCAATGTATAGCACTCTCCCTCCCCAAAATTACTTTGTGTTTACTTAGAGGATTAAAGTGGGCAGAGCCCTGAACTTGGAATCTAAAAGACCCAGTACAAATTCTACTTCAGACACTTGCTAGTTGTGTATTAGTTGTGTACTAGCACTGGGCAAGTACTTAACTTCTCAGCCTCAGTTTCCTCATTTGTAAAATGAAAATAATAATATATAGGGTTCTCATAAGGATAAAATGAGATAACAGAATGGAAAATATTTTGAAAACCTTAAAGCACCATATAAATGCTAAATGCCATTATTATTAATCTGTGAATAAATTTGTCTCCTTTCAATAGAATGTGACCTCCTTGAAACTAAGAAATGTTTGGTTTGGCTTAGTTTATATCTTTGAAATCCCAGAACCCAGCACACAGTAGGAGCTTCATACATGCTCGTTGAAATGAATTGAATTAAACCCTATGGAACCAAGTCTCATCTATAAGATAGTAGGATTTAGACTAGAGCCAAAGAGGTCCTAGAGATGATGTCTGACTCCGCCATTCTCCAGATGAAGAAGTCAAGGCCTAGAGAAGGGAGGTGATTTGCTTAAGGTTGTATAAGTAATAAGTATCAGAGACAGGATTCAAATCCAGCTCTTTGGGTCCCAGAACCAATTCTTATCCCACTATGTTACAAAAAGAAAAGTATTAAGTCATAGGCTTGTAGACTTAAATAAAGTAGGAAGGGAATTTGGAGATCATTAATCCAACCTCCTCATTTTCCAGATGAGGAAACTGAGACCCAGAGATGTTAAATTACTTAGTCAAGGTTGAACAAGTGATAAATAGTTGAAGACTGGAACTTTATTCACCATCCTACTTGAATGTCAGAATTCTTTCACTTGCACCAGGCTACCACCCCTGGCCAAATGGAAACAAAAGATAGGGAAGAATTGTCCTCTCTCAGGGAAGAGACCACAAAATTTTTTTAAAAGAGTTAAAAAAAAAATCTCTTACATATTGTTGAACTGGATAACTACCCCTGCGGCCAAATGAATGAACTTTAAACTTTCTCCTAGGGAAAGGCAGCCACAAGATGTTTGGCAACATGATGAGAAAACTACTCCCTGAATGCATGACATTTGCAGCGCTTCATTTTATACAGAATTAATTCAAGCCTTGCAAAATGCCTGTCTCTTTGTTTTTCCATTTAAATGGCAAACTCAACAATATGATTTTCTTCTCCCCTCTCACTGAGACCTATTGCCCGATCTCAGAGGCCTGTGCCATCTAACAGGCAACCATATCTGGACCATATTGTGTAAAGGAAGGGAAAGAACTAGGCCTGTCCAGAAGTATTTCCCATCTATTCTATAGTGGGTAAGAGACTGGATGTGTTCCAATGAGCAATGCCTTCTTGTTCCACTCTTCACACTTAGCCCCATACCACCATTCCCATGGATCTCTATCACCATCTGCATAAAGCTGATTCACTTAAAATGACACCATCGAGAATGGACCCAAGGGAGGCTTTCAATCAACCAGAGATCAGAGTCTTAACATCAGCCTGCTAAAAACAGTGCTCTTAAAATGTCAATTTTTATAAACAAGGAAGTTATGCTAGATACTAATCAGCTCCATGGTTTTTAAAAAAATATGTAAACCCACACACTCTCATCATTCTCCTCACAATTCAGTCACACTAAGTCAGTTCAAGAAAATCTTACCCTAGTCCTACTGCCAAGCTTCTAATATTTCTTAGGACTGACTGAAATTGTGTTTCATCAGGGATAGAAGTTTCCATCAGGGATAGAAGTAGTGGGGGGAAGGGCATATGAAGAGGGAGGGATAAGATGAAGGATGCTCTGGAGTAGAAGTTTAAAAAGAATAGAAGATTTAAAGTTCAGTCTCTCCCATGGTGCTCCTCCCTACCCTTTGCTCGTGTATTCATTCATATTTTCAACACCTATCAGAGAGTAGAAAAAAACCAAAATGAGACTGTAAGCTCCTTGATACAAAGACTAAATCATAATCATTTTTATAGCCTCTGAACAGCTGAGCACAGTAGTGGAATTCCTAGGTGCTCACCAAATGGTTTTTGAATAACTAAATTAATAAAAATGAATTATGGTAAAGTTAAGCAAGGGGTGGTAGAAGACCAAGAATGATCTCCAAAGTCTTTGAGGTCTTCATGCATCTAGAAGACACGACTCACTTTCCATTCAAAATTTCCCTTTCCTTAGAGCTGATTAATTGAAAGAAATAGTTTCTCAGTTGGAATTAGCACTGGCTCTGAGTCAGAGGGCAAGTAGATGGGGCAGGTGGATAGAGCACCCAGTCTGGTGTCAGGAATACTCATCTTCCTGAGTTCAAATCTGGCATCAGACACTTACTAGCTGTGTGACTGTGGGCTAGTCACTCATTTATTTTGCCTCAGTTTCCTCATCTGTAAAATGAGTAGGAGAAGAAAATGGCTAACCACTCCAGTATCTTTACTAAGAAAACTTCAAATGGGATCATAAAAAATTGGACACAACTGAAACAACTGAACAATGAGTCAGAGGACCTAGGTTCAAATCCCATCTCTGATACAACCTATTTGACTTTGAAAGGTCATTTTTCTTCACTGGAGGATTTCCTCATCAGTTAAAATGGAGAAGTTATAATAGGTGGTCACTGAGGCCCCTTCCATTCCCCTATGTGTTTTCTCCTCCTATAAGAATAAGTTTTTTGAGGGCTGACATTATAACTTTTGGTCAGGTGGCACAGTGGATAGAGTGCCAAATCTGGAGTCAGCAAGACTTGAGTTCAAATCTGGCCTCGGACACTTACTAGCTGTGTGACCATGGGCTGGTCACTTGAGCCTGTTTGCCTCAGTTCCTGTACAATGAGATAAAGAAGGAAATGGTGGAGGGTAGAGCCAAGATGGTGGAGTAGAAGCACAAATTTGGCATGAGCTCCTGCTCCAATCACTTCCAATACATGTAAAAAAATGACTCTAAACAAATTTTAAAGCAACAGAACCCACAAAGTGACAGAGAAAAACAAATCTCCCTCTGAAGGCAGCCTGGCAGGTTGACAGGAAGGGTCTAATGCACCAAGCTGGGAGCTGAGTACAGTCCAGTGTGAGCCGTACGGTTCTGGCCCAAGGGCAGCCCTGCCCAGTGGTGGCCAGAGCAGACTTCAGGAGAGTGAATCACCAGCAGCTGTGACGGTTTCCAGACTGCTCAACTCATAAACGCCAAAAGATAAAGTAAAAGGTCAGTGTGGAACTCTGTTGGAAGAGAGAGACAGAAAAGCACAGTCTGGCCCCTGCCCCTGGGGCAAAAGGTGGCAGAGTCGTGGTGGCTGCAGCTGCTGCCACGTGACTGCTTTTGGAGCTCTTGGCCTGCAGATTGTAAGGAAACCAAGCAACCATTCAGAAGGTAATTACTCTTGCTTTGACCTGCTTGGATCTGAATCACAGTCTTGAGTGGTGGTCCTGGAGTATGTGGCCAGTGTGCCAGATCTTGTGGGGCTGTATAGAGGACACACTCCTAATAGCTCCAGTATCTGTGAAAAACCCAGCAATTTGGGACAAAGCTCTCTCCATTCTGGAAGCAGGGTTCTACTGTGGCAAAGAGCTCAAAAGTCAAGTAATTGGCTGCCAATATGAGCAAGCAGAGGAAGCACAAGCAGACCATAGAATCCCTTTTGGAGGACAAAAAGGATCAAAGCATGGAACAGGAGGAAGACAACAAAGTCAGAAATCCTGCATCAAAAGCTTCCAAGAAAAATATGAATTGGTTACAGGCCATGGAGGAGCTCAAGAAGGATTTTGAAAACCAAGTAAGAGAAGTGGAGGAAAAATTGGGAAGAGAAATGAGAATGATGCAAGAAAATCATGAAAAGAGTCCATAGCCTGCTAAAGGAGACCCAAAAAAATACTGAAGAAAATAACACCTTAAAAAATAGACTAACTCAAATGGCAAAAGAGGCCCCAAAAGCCAATGAGGAGAAGAATGCCTTAAAAAGTCAAATTGGCCAGATGGAAAATGAATTTCAAAAACTCACTGAAGAGAATAATTCCTTCAAAATTAGA
>JAQQSU010015055.1:0-11267 GCA_028627135.1 Pseudochirops cupreus
CATTTGGTTTTCAAAATCATTCTTAAGCTGATCTATGGCTTTTAGGCAGTCTTCATGTTTCTTGGAAGCTTTTGGTGTGGGAGTTCTGACTGTGTTGTGTTCCTCCCATTCCATGCTTTGATCCGTCTTGTCCCCAAAGAAGGAATCTAGAGTTTGGTTGCTCTTCTTACTTTGCTTCCTTTGCCTGTTCATGTTGACCAGTCAGAGATTTTTTAGCTCTGTGAAACTCTGCTTCCAGAGGGGAAAGCTCTGTCCCAAATCACTGGGGTTTTCCCAGCTGCCAAAGCAATTTAGGGGCTGTGATTTTTTTGCAGCCCCCACCAGCTTTGGCTCACTGAAAACGCACCCCAGGACCACCACCCAAGACCATGATCCAGATTCAGGCTGCTCAATGCAAGAGCACTTGGCCTCTGAAGGACTGCTTGCCCCCCCTGCAGTCTGCAGGCCAGGAGCTCTGAAGCAGCTACAAGGAGGCAGCTACAGGGCAGCCTCTTCTGCTGCTGCTTCTGCCACTTCCTTGCCCTGGAGGCAGTTTGGCCAGACCACTTTTCTCCCTGAAGTTTAGCTGAGATCCACTGCCCTTTCACTCTGTCCTTGTTTCTTAAGGCTTGATAATTCTGGAAACTGCCACAGCTGCCACTGATCCACTCTCCTGAAGCTCCAGCTGTGGCTCGTCCTGGCCATCCCCCCCTCTCCCCGGGGGCCAAGCCACAGTTTCAGGCTCAGCTGGTTTCGGCTCCCAGCCCTGAGATGATCTCTTCCTGCTGAGCTGCCTTCAGTGGGAGATGTATTTATGTGAGTTTTAGAACCCTAAAGTTTGTTTAGAATCAGATTTTATGAGTATTTGAGGTGGCTATGTGGGAGCTGCGGTACCTTGCTGCTCTTACGCCGCCATCTAGAAGTAAAGATTTCATAAAAAGAACTGCAATGTGATTTTTTTTTTGTGGCCATTCACTTCAAGTACTGATCAAAAGATCTCCAGATAAATAATCCTACTTTTTTTTTATTTACTTCATTCTTTTTTTGTGGTTTCCTTTTTGTGCTATTTCTTCTTTAACAACTGTGACTAATATGGAAATATGTTTTACATGACAGCACATGTGTAATCTATATCAACTAATCTACCATTTTAGAAAGAAGGGAGGGAGAAAAAATTGGAACTAAAAATCATGTAAAATTGAATGCCAAAAATTGTCCTGATGTGTAATTGGGATGGGGGGGAGGGGAAATGAAATACTTAAAAAGAAGGAATGAAGAATTTCTATTGGCTATCTCATGATGTGCAGTTGGATAGGAAAACTGATGCCATGTAAACCTGGGACAAATAGTAAAAATAGACAATGATTTGAGTCAAAACTTAAATGAAACAAGAAGTGTTTTTTTCTTTTTGTTTTTCCTTTTAGGAAATAATACATTTCCTTTAATTACCCTAAACTTCCAGAAACAAAGAACATTTTTTCCCTTATCAATATTCTGCTGTTATTATTATATCCCTATGCAAAACATAGAATAAAAAAGGCCCCAAACAAATGAAAATGAGTTTCTTACAAAAGTCAGTGGAGAGAGTGAACAGGATGTAACATTTAGCTAAAGAAAAAAAAAACATTAGAAGTACATGAATAGAAAATAACATCATGGAAATATATGACAGAATAAGCGGGAACAGTCAGTGACATGGGAAGGTTGAAGGATGCAAGAGAGTCATCCCAAGTTCTATGCTAGTGTCCTTACAATGACAGAAGAAAGTAAAGAAGCCTCCCAAAATTTTGGATGAATTCCATGTTGGGTGGAATTCAAGGGAGAATATGGATGTCTGTTGATGGGTTGTGATCCACATGGCTAGATGGCATAACCAAATCAATGAGATCACAGATCCATCTGAATATTTTGAGATTATTTGACTGACAGTTTGCTTATAATAATTTGAATAAAAAAAGAACCCCAGAAACTAACTCCGCATACTGAAAACATTTATAAATCCCTAACATAATACAGTTAGAAGGGACATTAGACATCATCTTCTTTGTTTCACCCACTGATGCATTAATCTCCTCTCTCTTATAATACACTAAGTAGTCATCCAGTACCTCTTTGAACAATTCCTAATAAGTAGAAACTCACTACTTAATGAAGTTTCTAACTCTTTAGTTACTTCTTAATACCTTTATCTGTTAAAAGTTGTTGCTCATGTTAAACCTTAAATTTGCTTTCTTCTATCTTTTACCATTTTGTTCTGTGCAGGAATGTGTGGGTAAATGTTTAACAATTTACTGTCCAGGAAAAAAAATGTATGTGATACTCTTTCAAGTTTAATTTGCATTATTACCATTTTTCTATCAATTTATTAAGTGTAGACATTCAACAAAGCAATAAATCAAACACTGATTTATGATGTTTACTGATTTCCAAGGATAAATGCTCACACTGAAAATTTACAATTTGCTCTCAAGAGCTGGAAAGAACTGGCTGCAACACATCTGTAGTTGAATATCTACCCTTTGGAGCCAAGCATAATCACTCTAATCTTTCTGCCACTAGACAATCATTGAAGCCAGTCTGTGTAGACACAGAAAGTGCTATAAACTCTTCAAGTGGGCATATGCATTAGAAATGTGGAAACACAATTTTAGAGATTTAAAAGAACTTCAAATTCATATTGTTTAATCCATTATTTTATAGCTGAGAATACTGAGGCCTAGAGAAGAGACATGACTTGCCAAAGTTCATATAGTCAGTTAAGTTACAATTTTATGACTCATGATTTCAGACCTAGAATGTTTTCCACTGCAGCATGCTGACTACAGGACTGCAAGAGTACTTAAAGACAATCCAATCCAATCTTGTTTTGCAAAGAATGAAACAAAAATCCAGAGAGATTGTGGTTTCTCCCAGGTCACATCAATAATGGAGTGGCAAAGGCATATATTCAAACACAGCTATTTTAGATTATAAATTCAGTCCTCTTTCAATTGCTTATTTTACATGATATATTAAATGAGTCAAGCTGAGCATTGCATTTATAGTTGATGTGATACTCAATTAATATTGTTCATTTTCGGGCTGTGACCTCAGACTCTTACTATGAAAAAGACCTTAGCTAGTGTGACAGTGATTTGGGGACATTTTGACAGCTATCAAATCAGTATAATAGCTATATTACTATATTTTCCTTCTGACGGTATGAAGAAATGTTCATAAATTTGTGCCAAGCACAGGAAAGCTGTCATCACACATCTCCTGCAACAGAATCTATGACTCTGATTCTGTAGGGTAGAAATAAGACCTATCTGGCCTGAATTAAACAGCAAGTTGAGCGTCTGTTTTTGTACTTCTCATGATGTATCTATAACTGAACACATACATGACTGTCCATTTTTTTGCTTCCTGTAATTAATCTCTAATAAAATCATGAACAAATAATAATATATGTTCAAATTCAAGGCCAGATCAGTTCCTTGAAGTAGCTAAATTTTCTAACTATGTTTCTCTTGGAAACAGACAATAAAATGGAAGTGTTCTGATTCTGTAGAGTTATCAGTTTATTTATAAGGCTTATTTTCTATGTGACCAACATTATGTTAGGAATTTATGGAACTACATGTACATCAGTATCTACTGTCTATGTAACTGTATATGCACACGTGTATGTGTGCATGAGTACATGCATGTATCTTATACACATATACAAATATAAGCATAATACATTGCATGTATTTATATGTGTACATATATGTAAACACACACATTCACATACACATACTGTAATGCCATGCACAAGCAGCTTCCCAAAAGAATGCTACTGTGAACAGCTTTAAAAGTTCCAATTACACAGTATAGTGAACACTCTATTTATTCAAGAACAAATCAAAGGAAAACATTCACAACAAATCACAATATAGTATTCACAACATTACATCTTATCACAGAAAATCATAATATAGTGTTCACAACAGCTTACCATTAAAATATCCACATAATTTTCTCCATAGTGGTCACAGTATTTAGAATACAGAACAAAAGAATAATCATCTGCTATCCCTAAGGAGGTTTGCCTCCTTATTGAGTCATTCAATCATCTCACAATATAAGTCAGTCTTCCATTCATGGGGCAACTAGATTAACTTAATGAGTCACTTATTTAGAAATCAGTTACTAAATACTGCTAATCACTAAATACAATCACTAGAAAATACACAAATCCTCCACCCCTAGGTCTCTATTAAACTTCAATTTCATCACACTTTCAATATCCAAGGAGAGGCCTTTTCTTCATCTTGACTCGGGATGGTTTCTCAGATTCCCTGGATCCACCAGTCACTTGGATTCAGAGGCAGACAGCTCCCAGGTCCTTGTCCAGTCCTTCAGGCAGTTCCTGCTACACATTGAAGTTCACAGGTCCAGGACATCTCAAAACCCTCACCACTTCTGTTGTCAGGAACTCAAGGATTAACCAAGCCACAAACAAACAAAGTTTTAGCATCCAAGTCATGCTTCCTCAATCCTCTGGCAGTTCAGCTGGCCCTAGGCCCAGCAGCAACTTCAGCCTTCACCAGATTCTGGTCTCAAGAAAATCCTCTCTCAGTCCTCAGTCAGCTACCAGATGCTCACTGAGAGAAATCTTCTCTCTCTTTCCACCAGAACAGTTTCTTCCACCTGAAGTTTGTCAGGAGAAAATTCTGCTTCCACCAGGAGCTTGTCAGGAGAAAATTCTGCTTCTCTCTCTCTGGGGTTTTTCTTACACACACACACACACACACACACACACACACACACACACACACACACTGGCTTCCTGTTTCAGCCTACCCCTTCCTGTTATTTCAGCAACAGGAGACAGAGTTCACACCTTCTGTTTCTTTCACAAAGGTTTGATTAGTTACTAAGGGTTAAGTACCTGCTTACTTGATATAACAAAAAGGGGACTTCAAATTTAAATTAATTACCATTACACACACATATACACATACATATACATATACATATAATTTCTTTGGAATCTTTATCTCACCAAGAAATTTAGAGGAAGAGATTGTTTCACTAGAAAGAACACTGAACACTGGATTTAGAGTCATAGGACGTGAGTTCAAATCCTGGCTTACTTACTGTATGACCTTGGGCAAACATTTGGGTACTCAGTTCACTGATTTGTAAAATGAGAGGATAAATAACCCATAAGTCCTTCCAAGTTCATATATTCTGATGCCCCATTATGGTATGTTAAAGGAATGAAAGCTTTATCAAGTCCAGCTAAATTGAGAAGATCAAGAGAATGGTCCTCCTGACAATAATTGTCCTCTGGTATCTATTGATTGAAGATCCAAGTGTTCCAGTTTTGAGCCAGAATTTGCCTTTAAGTGATGAAGTCTTTTGACTATAGGAACACATGAAATTGAATACTATGGTGGGGGAATACATCTTTTGGAAATGTGGAAATGATCCTGAAATTATTCTTTGTAAAGAAAATACTTTGCAATTTTTTTTTCAAAATTGTTATACACACATACATATGCACACATATATTTTGTATAACATTATATGAACACATAAATAGATTACACATATGATATATATTACATATATTATGTAACTGCATGCATACGTATGTATATATGCATGTGTGTATGAATGTCTATCCAACCCTTGTCTCTCACCAGAGCTCTATTCCCCCATCACCTAATGCCTTTTGTACATCTTGAATTGGATATTCCCAAGGTATCTCAAACTTTACATATCTAAAAAATAACTCAGTATCTTTTTCCTTCAAAATTTTCCCATCTTCCCAACTTTCCTATTAAAAAAAATGTTAAGAACCTACTATGTGCCAAGAATTATACTAAGTAATTTGCAAATGTTCTCTCATTTGATCCTCAGAGAAACCCTGAGGGTAGATTTTTACAAATGAAGAAACTGAGGCAGGCAGCAGTTAAGTGACTTACTTGTCCAGAGTCGTACAACTAGTAAGGTTCTGTAGTCAGATTTGAATTCAGGTCTTCCTGACTCCAAGAGGAAGGCTCTACTACAATACCTCTCTCATGGGCATCATCATTTTCTCAGTCATCTAACCTTACAATCTTAATGTCATCCTCAACTCCTTACTCAAACTCACTCTATACACCTTGTTTGTTTCCAACTCTTATCATTTCTATTTTCACAATGTCTCTCATATATCTCCTAATCTCTTTACTCAGATACTTCTCTCTTACATTATTGAAATTCTTTTGATTGGTCTCCCTGCCACTCCAATCCATTTCCCATATAGCTATCAATGTGATCTCCCTAAAATTAAGTCTAACAATGTCACCCTCTCCTTCTCTAAACTCTAGTGGTTACCTCTTAACTCTTAAATAAAATTTTAAGTTCTCCCTTTAGCATTCAAAGTTTTTTTCCCAACATGTTCCCATCCCTTTTTAAAATTTATTTTTAGTGTTCAACTTTCATTTCCACAAGATTTTGAGTTACAAATTTTTTCCTCATCGTTCCCCTACACTCACACACCACGATAGCGAGTCTACTGAATACCTCTTTCCCCAATCTGCTCTCTCTTATATTCTCCCCCATCCTCCCTCTAACTTTCTAGTAGGGAAAGGTGGATTTCTCTACCCCTGGTACCTGTATATCTTATTTCGCAGCTGCATGTAAAAAACAATTTTTTTAACATTTGCTTTGAGAACTTTGATTACCAGATTCTTTCCCTTCTTCCTTCCTCACCCACCCTCAATGGGAAGATAAGCAATTCAACATAGGTGGTATATGTGTAGTTACCCAAAACATTTCCATAGTAGTTATTTTGTGGAACACTATGTTTCCCGATATCCTATCC
This sequence comes from Pseudochirops cupreus, assembly GCA_028627135.1. Taxonomy (NCBI): domain Eukaryota; kingdom Metazoa; phylum Chordata; class Mammalia; order Diprotodontia; family Pseudocheiridae; genus Pseudochirops; species Pseudochirops cupreus. The sequence goes on from JAQQSU010015055.1 coordinate 6,821, forward strand.
CTCCTCCCCCCTATTCTATTTTCTACTTTGACCTTGTCCATTTTCAAAAGTGTATGCTTCTAACTATGATCTCCCCCAGTCTGCCCTCCCTTCTATCATCCCCCCTCTTGTCCCCTTCCCCCCTACTTTCCTATAGGGTAAGATACCCAAATGAATGTGTCTATTATTTGCTCCTTAAGTCAAGTTCAGTGAGAGTAAGGTTGAGCCATTCCCTTTCACCTTCCTTCTCTTCCCCTACATTGTAATAATTTGCTCTTGCCTCTTTTATATGAGATAATTTACCCCATTCTATCTCTCCTTTTATCCTTCTCTCATTATATTCCTTTCTCACCTCTCAATTTTATTTCCTACATATCATCCCTTTCTATTCAACTGATCCTGTGCCCTCAGTCTATATATACATGTACACACATTCATATATGTATTTATACATGCATGCACCCTCCTATACATACATATATGTATGTGTATGTGCATATGTGTGTGTATATTATATATATGTATGTATGTATATATGTATATGAGTTACAATGATCATTTTTCCATGTAGGAATGTAAATAGTTCAATTTTTAAAAGTTCCTTATGATTTCTCTTTCCTGTTTACCTTCTCAGGTTTTTCTTGCTTCTTGTATTTGAAAGTCAAATTTTCTGTTCAGCTCTTGTTTTTTTTATCAAGAATACTTGAAAGTCCTCTATTTTGTTGAATGACCATATTTTCCCCTGAAGCATTATACTCAGTTTTGATGGCTAGGTGATTCTTGGTTTTAATCATAGCTCTTTTGACCTCCAGAATATCATATCCCAAGCCCTTTGATCCCCTAGAAGCTGCTAGATCTTGTGTTATCCTGATTATGTTTCCTCAATACTAAAATTTTTTTCTTCCTGACTGCTTGTAATGTTTTCTTTTTGACTTAGGAACTCTGGAATTTGGCTATTATATCTCTAGGAATTTTCTTTTGGGAATCTTTATCAAGAGGCAATCAGTGAATTCTTTTGATTTCTATTTTGCCCTCTGATTCTAGAATATCAGGGCATTTTTCCTGGAGAATTTCTTGAAGGATGATTTCTAGCTTCTTTTTTTTTTTTTGATAATTTCTTTCAGGTAGTCCAATAATTTTTAAATTCCCTCCCCTGGATCTATTTTCCAGGTCAGTGGTTTTTCCAACGACATATTTCACATTACCTCTTATTTTTTCATTTGTTTGGATCTGTTTTATAGTATCTTAATTTCTCATAAAGTCATTAGCTTCCATTTGCTCCAATCTAATTTTGAAAATATTACTCTCTTCAGTGAATTTTTGAAATTCTTTTTCCATCTGGGCTATTCAGCTTTTTAAGACATTCTTCTACTAATTGGCTTTTTGGGGCCTCTTTTGCCATTTGAGTTGATGTATTTTTAAGGTGTTATTTTCTTCAGTCAGGTTGTTATCTCTCTTTTCATGATTTTCTTGCATCATTCTCATTTCTCTTCCCAATTTTTCCTCCACTTCTTTTACTTATTTTCAAAATTCTTCTTGAGCTCCTCCATGGCCTGTAACCAATTCATATTTTACTTGGAAGCTTTTGATGCAGGAGTTTTGACTTTGTTGACTTTTTCTGGTTCTGTGTTTTGATCCTTGTTGTCCCCAAAAAAGGATTCTATAGTCTGATCATTCTTCCTCTGCTTGCTCATATTGCCAGCCAGTTACTTGACTTTTGAGCTTTTTGCCATGGTAGAACTTTGCTTCCAGAGTGGAGACATCTATGTCCCAAATTGCTGGGGTTTTCACAGATGTTGTCAGAGTTCTGAAGACGGTGCCCTCTCTACAGACACCATAAGCTCTGGCACTTAGGCATTTCTCACTCCAGGACCACCACCCAAGATAGCAATCCAGATCCAACCAGGTCAAAGCAAAAACTATTACCCTGTCAATGTTCACTTGGTTCCCCTGCAATCTACAGGCCAGGAACTCTGGAGGCAGCCATGCTGCAGCAGCTGAAGCCGCCACAGCCTCCACCACATTTTGCTCCACAGTCAGGGGATGGACTGTGCTCTTCAGTCACCCAGTTCAAACAGAGTTCCCCACTGGCCTATTCATTTCTCTTTGGTGTTTATGGGTTGAAAATTCTGGAAACTACCACAACTCCTGGTGATTCACTCTCCTGAAGTCTACTCTGGCCAATCTGTGCTGCTGGTTGGGGATGCCGCAGGTCTGGGATTGTGTGGCACACAGGAGACTGTGCTCAGCATCCAGTCTAGTCCAATAGTCCCTTCCTGTTGGTCTGTCAGTCTGTCTTCAGTGGGAGATTTGTTACTCTCTGTCACTTTCTGGATTCTGTAGCTCTGAAATTTCTTTTTTTTTTAATTAATTAATTTATTTTCTTGTTTCCATCCTTCATTTTCATGAGATTTTGAGTTACAAATTTTCTCCCCATCTTTCCCCTACCCAACACCTCAAAACAGCCATCCCACTGTATAACCCCTCCCCCAATCTGCTGTCTCCTATTACCTCCCCCTCACACCTCTGACTTTTTGGTAGGACAAGATTGATCTCCCTACCACAGTGCCTGTATATCTTAATTCCCAGTTGGATGTAGTTAATAATACTAATAATTATATGTATATGTATGTATACATATATATTTTTAATATTTGATTATAGAATTTTAAATTCTAGATTCTTTCCCTTCCTCCCTTGTCACCCACACCTACTAGAAGGACAAGCAATTAAATACAGGCTGCACACATGTAATTATGCAGAACCTCTCCACAGTGGGTATATTGTGAGAGACTGATTATACGCCCCTCCTTTCTATCCCGCCCTACCATTTTTCCATTCTCTACCCTGTTGTTATGGGAATCTGAAGATCTTCCCTGCCCCTAGGCCCTTTGCTAAAGTGGCTACGTGACTCTGAGGATCTTCAGATATTTGAAAGTATACTCTGTTCCCTAATAGGCTGAATGTGGTCACGTGGAGCCTGTGGCACCAGGCTTGTTTTCCAGGAATGCCCGTGCCTTGTAGCTTTGTGATTGAGTAGTGGGTCTAGAGGGCTGTGACATTCTCCAAGCCAGGAGAAGGCTATATATATGCCCTGATGAGAGGTTTTGGTTGGGGGCTCACTTTGAGAAGAGTTGTGTGATTTGGCCAGACGAGACTCTGGGCAGCCGTTGAGCCCCCTGCCTATGAAAAACCCAGATGTTGGTGCTTCCCTCTCTGGTAATTGAATAGGTAACTGATGTAATGGTCAGATGCTGGAAGCCATCTGCTGATCTGTTTTTCTGTTTGTTTGTAACTTCTGTTTGTATTCTCTGAAGTTCAGGGTGCCGACTTTTCCCCCTGAAGTAGGTAAATGATATTTGATCAATTAAAGTAAGATTGTTAACCCATTTTGAGTTGCTTTCCTTTAGAAAAGTGGATCTGGGAACCTGTGCTAGCAGCCACCCTGGGTGTGCTGGGGTGCTTACTGATACACCTGTCCCTATCCTTGACCCTTTACAGAAGTGTGTGCTTCCAGGAACCCTCCCCCCAACTCTTCCCTTCCCTCCATCATCCCACCTCTCATCCCCATGCCCCCTACTCTCCTGTGTGGCAAGATACCCAGTTTAGAGTTTATTTCATTCCTTCCCTAAGGCAAATTCAATGAGAATAAGGTTCACCCTTTCCCTTTTGCCTTCCTGTTCTTCACCTCCGTTGTAACAATTATTACTTGCCTTTTCTACATGAGATGATTAACCCCATTCTGTCTCTCCCTATCTTCTCTCATTCTCATCCTCTCTGACCTCAGAATTTCCCCTTTTAGAGTACTGTCCCTTCCTATTCAATTGATCTTGTGCCCGCTATGTACTCATATATACACATACTCAGATGTATGTTCATATGCTCCTATAAACCCTCCTTTATAAACATATGTGCATGTATACATATATATGCATTTGTATTCCCTTCACCTATCTTCATACTGAGAAAAGTTTCATAAGTTACAATTGTTGCTTTTCCATGTTGGTATGTAAAAAGTTCAACTTTGATAAGTTCCTTATGATTTCTTTTCCATGTTTACCTTCTCATGCTTCTTGTATTCGAGTTTCAAATTTTCTTTTCAGTTCTGTTTTTTTCCAGCAAGAATGTTTGAAAGTCCTCCACCTCACTAAATGACCATATTTTCCCCCGGAACGCTATACTCAGTTTTGCTGGGTAGGTGATTCTTGGTTTTAATCCTAGCTCCCTTGATCTCCAGAATATCATATTCCAGGCCCTTCAATCCCTTAATATAGAAGCTGCTAGATCCTGGATTATCCTAATTGTGTTTCCACAGTATTCAAATTGTTTCTTCTTGGCACCTTGTAATATTTGCTCCTTGATCTGGGAACTCTGGAACCTGGCTATAACACTCCTAGGAGTTTCCTTTTGGGGATATTTTTCAAGAGGTGGTTGGTGAATTCTTTCAAGTTCTATTTTGCCCTCTGGT
>JAQQSU010015056.1:0-11267 GCA_028627135.1 Pseudochirops cupreus
GTTAACCTTACTCTCATTGAATGTGGCTTAAGGAGGGAATAACATACACACTCAATTGGGTATCTTACCCTACAGGAAAGTAGGGGGAAGGGGATAAAAAGGAATAGGATAGAAGGGAGGGCAGATTGGGGGAAAGGGTAATTAGAAGCAAATACTTTTGAAAAGGGACAGGGTCAAAGGAGAAAATAGAATAAGTGGGGGGGGTGGGATATGATGGAGGGAAATACAGTTAGTCTTTCCTAATATAACTACTATTGAAATATTTTGCATAACTACACACGTACAACCTATACTGAATTGCTTATCTTCCCAGTGGGGGTGGGTGAGGAGGGAAGAAGGGAAAGAATCTGAAAATCAAAGTTTTAAAAACAAATGTTATATATTTTAAAAATTGTTTTTAACATGCAACTGGGAAATAAGCTTTGCAAGCACTGGAGTATAGAAATCCATCTTGTCCTACTAGAAAGTTGGTAGGCATGGGAGAGGATATAAAAGAGAGCATATTGGGGGAAGGGGTATTCAATAGGCTTGATGTCTTGGGGTGGGAGTAGGGGAAAGACAGGAAGAAAATTTGTAACTCAAAATCTTGTGGAAATAAATGTTGAAAACTAAAAATAAATAAATAAAAGATTTTTTAAAAGGAGAAATTAGAATAAATGGGGGCAGGATAGGATGGAGGGAAAAATAGTCTTTCACAATATAACTACTATGGAAATGTTTTGCATAACTACACATGTACAACTTTTATTAAATTGCTTGTTTTTCCAGTGGGGGCAGGTGAGGAGGGAAGAAGGGAAAGAATCTGGAACTCAAAGTTTTAAAAATAAATGTTAAAAATTGGTTTTTTTACATGCAACTGGAAATAAGATATACAGGCAATGGGGTATAGAAATCCATCTTGCTCTACAAGAAAGTAAGGTGGGGGGAGGAATGGAGGAGGATATAAAGAGAACAGATAATAGAAGAGGAATTCAGTATGCTTGCTATCTTGGGATGGGGGTAGGGGAGAGATGGGGAGAAAATGTGTTAACTCAAAATCTTGTGGAAATGAATGTTGAAAACTAAAAATAAATATTTTTTAAAAAAAGAAATTCAAAGAGATTCTCATTCTCCCAAACCCAGCACAGATGAAATCATAGTCTAATTCATTCTATAGAGCAAGAAAAGCGAAGTTTACTTGAAAGTATGGAGTTCAGCCCAGGACCAAGTTTGGAGGAAAAGCAAAGGAAAGTAGAATAAGTTCTATACTATGAGTCATGATCTCATTCCACCCTTGCCAATAAGACTTTGGTCTAATTATTTTCATTCTTGGGCCCTGAGCCATAAAATGGCGATCAAAAATTCCATATTGACTTCATGGTGGCTTTTTGTGAGAGTCAAATGAGATCACCTTTGTAGAATTTTTTGGTGACCTTAAATCATCTCAGAAAGATACATTTTTATTTTTGTCACAATAGCAGAGAAATGAGTCCATCCTGGCCGGATCCATCTCAGTCAAGTGTAATCCAAACACCAGGGACAATCTTTAGCCAGAGGTAAGTCTCAAATGCCCTATTAAAAAAGCTTAGAAAAGACAAAGGGTTAAGTCCCTAATCCCAGGTCAAAGGTACTGAGCTATTGGAAGGCCCTTTCCTACAAACTGTAGATAACTCCTGTGATTCTACAGACCTCTGAAAGGCACTGTAGTCTAACCTTATCATTCATGGTACAAGTCACAGGGTCAGGGAGTGTGGGCAAGGGCAGGGGAGGTGATAGAAGGACTTCCTACCCTAATGACTGCACATGGGTGGGCTGAAAACATTTCCTGTGACTTGAAGATAGTCGGAAACACAGGGAGGTTTCATAGTATGGGCTGAAATTCCTAGGGAGATTGTCAGAAAGAAATATATGGAGTATGGTCCATCAAAGTACCAAGATGTCTGGTTGCCCCTTTCATAGACATTGTTATATGACATATGTAAGATCAATGCAGTGTATATGCACTTTCCTTGGATTTTCTTAAATACAGCAGGAGCAGTTTTCTCTTTGACTCACACATCACTTCCTACTGTCTGCTCTTCATTATCCTAATATAATTTTTATTGCTTTTGTGGTCCTTGTTCACTTGGTCTTTTTTCCTTCTCTCTGCTTCTGACAGGAGTTAGACCAGATGATCTGAAATTCTGATTTATTATTCCTGATTCTATTATATTCCTCACTCCCACTCTCCATCCTTCCTACCTTCTATAACTATCCTTATTCCTCTGCACCCTCAGACTTTTGCTGAGGATACAGTCACAAAAATCAACTTATGAAAAGTAACCATTAATTCTTGAGTTCTACTATGAGGAACTGTTCCTCTACAGAAAGTGTTTGGTGCCAGGTTGTTTAGTGGGATATAAGAGCAACCACACCGTGAACTAGAGACTGATCAATTGTCAGTTGGTTACTGTATTTATCTGCCTCTAAGGAGGTGGGGATGATTAGGCTAGGGGAAGAGAGACGGAGAGGGAGCCCCCCCCCCAAAAAAGGGGAGAAGGGTGTTAAGGAATAGGGAGGACTAGACATATGATATCCTGATGGGGGAGACACTTTCAAATATTTGAAGGATGGTTATGAGAAAGATAAAGTGTGCTTTGCTTGATCTCATAGAGCAGAACTAGGAATAATCCATGCAGGTTGCAAAAAACCTCAACTTGATAGATGGAAAACCTTCCTAATAATTACAGCACTGTGCCACTACAAGAAGCACAGGCGGACATCAGGCCATGCCTTCGAGGAATTTCATGAGGGTTCCAGGAAGGGGAGAAAAGGACAATGAGGTAAAGGGCTTCCACAAGCTGTGCTATCCCTTTGCAGGAAGTGCTCTCTAAATTTGGGGCTACTTTCCCCTGCATGATCTCTGTCCTTGGGGGAGAGTATATCACGGCTCAATTTTTCTTTGGAGGGGTGGGTTATTTTATACAAACTGTTCATAGCAGTGAACCTTCATAAATACCCCTCTCTAGAAGCCAATTAAGGATGTCTAATAGATATGAACTTAAAATTAATAGAGAAATCCTGTCAGTAAAAATTTATAAGTATTGAAGTTTATAAGTTTTATAATTGTTTATAAGAATTATAAGGTACAAAGTATTGGAGTTTATAAGTATGTTAAGAAGCATTAAGTTTCTAAGTATTAGAGAACCATCCCCAAACACCTTAGGGCTACCTGTAGAACCTTGAGGGGCAAGGTAGCTGACAGTCTGAGTGTGGGTTAGGAAAGTAACCACAGAGTATATCTTGTGAAAAATGTTTGAGGATCTTGGAGGAGGATAAGCTAAGTATGAATCAGTACAAACCTCTGATCTGGAAACGACAACCCTTCTGCTTGAAACTTCTCTCTTACTGGCCATCAACTCCAACAGGGTCTAGTCTTGCTACTACCATCAACACCACCCCAAAAATGAGGGAAAAGTTCCTTTTCTTCATCTCCTCACATACTCTCTCTTTGGGGTTTCAAGGTATCTGGCTACAATAGATACATGTGCCCTGCTCCTACCTCTTCTGGAGTGGTAGCTATCTTTAAGTATTAGAAGGGCGAGCAAGAGGAAGGAAATGCTTTCCTCAGCCTAGACAGAACATGTCAGAGACAAATCTTGCTCTCAGATTTGAACAGATAGACTTGCTCTCGGAAAAGAAACAAATCAGCAAACAAATTTCTTAACAAATAAGGATTTAAAAATGTGAAATGTTCTCTCTCAGGAGGTTGTGAGTTCCTTCTAATGGGAGGTCTTCAAGCAATGGCTGGATAATAGCTTCTCATCTGTAAGATGACCTTTCATCACTCTACTTGCTGTGTTTCTGACTCAGTGGATTTCAAAGTCATGGCTCAGTTCCCAAGTCTTCTGACCCCCAAGCAACCATCCTTTTCCCATTGGTGAGTTCCTTCAGGGAGTTCCCCATTTTGGAAAAGAGCTGAAGTTTGTCCATCTTTGTTCTCCTCCTGTCTGTGTCTCTCATTCTCCAGGCTCTGTCCCGATGCCCTCATACTGGTACCTTTCCTGTCCCTGCCTCACCCCTATTATGCCTTGTTTTTGTATCCCTAGAACTTTGCACAGTGTCTGTCACAATGAATATTTTACACATATGGACTGCCTGCCTAACCATTTGGAAGAGCTAAGTATGCTCTTTTCATACCTATGTCACATTCTCCATGGGTCATGTAGGGAGAATTCTTATGTAGCCTAGACAGGTTGGACTAAATGAATTCTGGGGTTCATTGCAATTCTGAGGATCAGTGCTTCCAGAATTCTCAGACTGTTCCTGATTTTCCTTTTTAATATAAAGAACACATCAGGTAGCCCTGAAATTGTCTGAAGTTTTAAACTCGACCCTAAAGTGTCTAGAAGCACAAACCTACAGCTGTGTTCCATCTACAGTATTGTTAGCCTGGGCCATGTGCTCCAGTGCTCCACATGATAGGAAAGGAACCAAAAACATAGTGTCAGCTGGGATGGGCTTTAGAAGGAGGAATGTCTGGGGTGGCTAGGTGGAGCAGTGAATAGAATACCGGCCCTGGAGTCAAGAGGACCTGAGTTCAAATCCTACCTCAGACACTTAACACAAAACTAGCCATGTGACCTTGGGCAAGTCACTTAACCCCAATTGCCCTACTTTTCCCCCCTCCAAAAAAGACAGAAAAAAAGAAGGTGGAACGTCTGAGTTTCAGGGGACTAGAGAACAAGAGTTAGAACTGGAAGATGTTATTGCCTGTAGCTCCCAAAATGTTGATGGAGCAGATTGTCAATGACCCTTCCATGTACACAGCCCGAGGTTATCACAAGAAAGACTTAGCAACATAGGCTCACCAAATACTGAAAGATTGACCTCATCCACTAACAGCTATGTGTAGCTATAGCATATGGGAAAAGGGAAAAACACACAAGCTTTCCAGAACACTTTCCCCCCAACACACAAGACCATTATTCATTTGAAAATGATCTGGAAGTTTCCAGCAGTCTGTAAATTCACCATGAGTCAGCAGTGATATGGCTGACAAAATAACCTAAAGAAAACTTGGCTTCCATTAAAGGAGACATAGCTTCCAACAAGAAGGTGATCATCCCCCACTGTCTCTGACCATAGTCAGACCTCATCTGAATTTCCGTGTTTAGTTCTGGATACCGCAACTTAGAAATGACATTAATGATCTAGAGAAGATGCAAGAGAGAGCAGCCAGGATAGTAAAGGATAAGTTGAAGGAACTAGACTCACTTGACCTAAAGGAGAGAAAACATATGCAATAATGGTTAACTGTCTTCATATGTTCAAAGGGATATCATGTGGGAGAGAAAAGAGATTTGTTCTGCAAGGACTCAGAGGGTAGACTGAGAGAAATGGATGGAACTAGAAAACAGTCATATTTTGTCTCAATAGAAAGGAAAGTGAGACCAAACTCGGAATGGAATAAGCTACCTCAGGAAGGTGAGAGGTTTCCCTTCCATGGAGGTCTTCAAGGAAAGGTCAGATGCCCACAAACTAGGTATATTTTTCTGCCAGGAATGTTGTTAGGTAAAGTTTGGTCCTGTGTGTCCTATGAGGCCCCTTCCATTTCTCTGCAATTTTATGATTTCTGTTGAAGAATGGATGGCCCAAACCCTCAGAGATCACTGTCTCTGTCATTGTCTGCAGGAATGGTCCTGTCCTGCCCATGGTATGTCTTTCTTTATCCCAGTGCTCAATGGTCATTGATTCTTAGAGAAAATTTCAGGTGGTGTTCATAAAATGTTCAATTCTAAATGTGGTTTTTTATATTTCAAGGATTGTCTGAACTGAAAGGAACCTTATAGGTGATTAGGTCCAAGTCCTTCATCTTCCACTGATATGGAATGTGGAAATAGTGACTTGTCCAAGATCACAAAGTTAATAAGTGGCAGAGACAGGGTCAGAGCCAGAAATTCCAAGTCAGAGCCTGGTCAGAGTCAGAGTTCTTTCCAATTCAGATACAAAAATAACTGTATTTTCATGTCCTGCTCTTCTCATTTTTCTTTCTTAGCAGAAAAGTCAGCCCTGTGGTACCAGGAAACCAAACACAATTCAGTGAATTTATCCTCTTGGGATTTTCTGAGAAACCAGATCAGCAGGGACCCCTCTTTGGGCTGTTCTTGGGCATGTATTTGATGACAGTGCTCGGAAACATGCTCATAATGTTGGCCATTGGCTCTGATTCTCACCTCCACACTCCCATGTACTTCTTCCTTTCCAACTTATCCTTTGTGGATATCTGCTTGGTATCCACCACCGTTCCGAAAATGTTGGTGAGCATCTTGACACAAAACAAGGCCATCCCCTATGCTGACTGTCTTGCCCAGATGTACTTCTTTTTATTTTTTGCTGGTTTGGACAATTTCCTCCTCGCTGAAATGGCCTATGACCGTTTTGTGGCCATCTGTCACCCTTTACGCTATGTAGCCATCATGAGCCCTAGGCTCTGCAGCCTGTTGGTCCTGCTCTCCTGGATAATAAGCTTTCTAAACTCCCTTATTCACAGTCTGATGGCAACACATCTCTCTTTCTGTACAGACCATGAAATTCAGCAATTCTTTTGTGATCTTGCTGAGGTTCTAAAACTTTCTTGTTCTGACACTCTCATTAATTATATCTGGATATATTTTGTTAGTGGACTGCTGGGCATTCTCCCCCTCACAGGGATTTTTTTCTCTTATAGTAAGATCTGTTCTAACATTTTGAAAATCCCATCTACTCAGGGTAAGTATAAAGCCTTTTCTACCTGTGGATCTCACCTCTCTGTTGTTACCTTATTCTATGGCACAGTGTTCGGAGTATATTTGAGCTCCTCTGCTACCCACTCTTCCTGGAAGAGCACAGTTGCCTCAGCAATGTATGCTGTGGTCACTCCCATGTTGAACCCCTTCATCTATACATTAAGGAATAAGGACATCAAAGATGCCCTTAGGAGATTCATTAGCAGAATTGCCCCTGCTCAGTGATAGGGCTTGCTCCTGGTCCCTAGAATAGAACACAGGTACTTTTGGAGAAAATAATAGGAGGCAGGAATCTTGGATTCTTCAATTCTCTCCCCACTCAAATCCATCCTCTATTTAGCCACTAAAGTAATTTTCTTAAAGTACAGATCTGACCCTGTCACTCCTGCTAAGCAGTGAATTCCAGGGATTCCCTATTGCCTCCAGGATCAAATACAAAAATCTTCCCTTTAGCTTTCAAATCTCTTCATAATCTACATAGTTCTACATTTTCAGTATTCTAACACCATATTTGCTGTTCCATGAACAAGATTCTCAATTTCTTGGTTCTCTGTATTTTCTCTAACTGTCCCCCATGTCTGGAATTCTTCCTCTACTCAACTCGACCAAGTGGTTTCTTTTGTTTCGTTTAAAAATCCATTTTTTTTTTTTTACTGGAAACCTTTCCCAAACCCTCTTACTTCTAGTCCATTCTTTCTGTTAATGATTTCCTCTTAATCCTTTATATAGCCTGTATGTATATATTTGTTTATATGTTGTCTCCTCCATTAGGTTGTGAGATCCTTCAGGTTAGGGACAGTTTTTTCCTCATTTTGTATCCCAAAACCTTAGCAGGATACTTGGTATGTAATAAATGTTGGTTGATGAATCTCAAGGTTCCTACCTAATTGGCTCACTCTGCTCTTATTGACTATAAATGACCTTGATTTCATTTTTTAAGGCCTCTGTTCCTGGTGTTTCCATCATAACTGTCTGACTGAACACCTACTGGTTCCTCATGACATTTTCCACTTCAAAAAAGTGCAGAAATGGAGTGAAAAAGACAGAATTTAGTCCTCAATCTAGCACTTATAAGCTATGTGCCCTTAGGCAAGTCACTTACTATCTTTATCCTTCAATTTCATCATTTCTGTAACGGGAATTAGAAGACCTGCCCTGACTACCTGAAATGTTTTTTGCTCTGTACATCAAATCAAATGTTGTATATGAAAGTGTCTTGTGAAATATTGTATAGCACAGGAAAGAAAGAAAAAGAAAAAATAAATATGGGATTCCATCATTGGTAGTCTAGGTCTCAACCTCTCCATGTCTTTGTAGATGGTCATTTATGAGTTGCTGTGGTTAAAAAAATTCATCATATGGTGACTAACCTTCTCATGATGAGACTCTTTCTCCTTTGCCTGATGCCATAGATGGAGTTTTTGTTTAGTTGCACCTGGTAGGATTAGAGCTCTGATGACATATCCTCTGAGAAACTATGATCAGTTACATTTGACAGTGAGACAATTGAATGGGTACATCTGTTCAAAATCCATTTGCCTTTGTGATCCTCTTTGTCATCATTACCCCCAAACACGGATCTGACCATTTCACTACTTTGCTTAAGATGCTTCACTGGCTCCCTATTATAGCTTGGATAAAATTTCATCTTCTGTGACATTTAAAACACTTCCTAATCCAAGTCCAGCATACTCTCCTGGTCTGATTTCACATAACTACCTCCAAATACTCTACATTCCAGCCAAACTCATCTATTTTTATTGATGTTCCATCTCTCCTGTAAGCTTTGACAAAGACTGTTTCCCATGCGTGGAACAGAGGGGAGCCCATACTCATCTCTGCATCTTCAATTCCCAGCTTCACTTATGGCTGAGTTCAAGTGCTAACTCCAACAAGAATACCTGATTTCTCTAGTTGTTAGTGTTATCCCCCATTTCCACTAAATTTACTATATAATATTTGCTTATCTGTGTACATCTTGAATTTTCCCTGACCCCATGGAATATAAGCTATTAGAGTGTAGGGACTGTCTCATATTTATTTTTGTATCCAAAACACCTAACTCAATACTGAAGATAATGAGGCATTTAATGAATGCTTGATATGAATTGATTCATCATTGGCTCTCTCTCTTTTTCTTATGAATTCCAGATTTACAAGAGATCTGGGAGGTCCTCTGCTTCATATTCTTAAATAATGAAATAATCCTCTTTAGATTTAAAATGTTCTTGAGAAAAGTGATCATCCATCTTTTACTTAAACTCTTTCAATTAAAGGGAACTTTTCTCACATTTTAATTTTCTTTATTATTCAAAAAGCGTATTCTTTTTTATTTATTTTTGACTCTGTGCTTGTGCCTTCAACACCTTCACGATGATTTTCTGCTCTTCAATCAGGAAAGCACCCTTGATCCTGTCACGGACACATTTAGCACACATGGAGCCACCGTAAGCCCATTTTTTTGTTTTTGATAGCCTCATAAGAACTTTAGGTCTCACTGCACGAACATCTCAAAGTCTTCCTGGGCACACACCATAAGCTGATTTTGGTGATTTTCCACTTTCTTGGTGTAAAGGTAAATAATTCTGTTACCTGGGGTTCATGACAGCTGAGTTTTGTTAGAAGTTGTATTGTAGGAGAGCCTATGGTAATATGTCAGATGCCGAACCATTTTTAATTTCCGTCAGGTCCATCACCAGAAGAGGGAAAGGCTAAAAGGAACTTCTTAGCCAATAATTGGCCATTCTCACTATTTGACTGACTGCTTTAGTTGTGAAAAAATTCTTCACTAGACTGAATACAAATCTACTTCCCTGTAACTGCTACTTATTGTTACTAATCTTACTCTCAGAGGCTACGTAGGAAAAGCAAAAAGAAGAGACAGGGTATGACTATATGTCTATCCACAAAGATATAAATGAAATAAAATTGCCACAAAATAGGAACAATAGCAATTAAAACACTCAGAATTTTGATCTTACTCAAGAATCAGTAAGAATCATTTCCTTATATGTTGTAAACCCACTCACAAGCAGCTGTCCTGAAGACTGCTGCTGTGAATTACTTTAAGAATCTAATCACATAGTATAGTGAACTCTCTATTTATTCAGCAATAAACTAAAGCAAAACATTCAAGAAATCAAAACACAACATTCACAACAATATAACATAACAATGTATTACTAAGGTGGCCACATAGTCTTAAACAAAACATATCATTCAGTAAGTCACAATCTCCTCAATCAATATAGAGTACCCAAGTAAAAGTCTTCTTTCATATTGACTGGAGACTGACTTCCAATCATCCTTAAGGGGTAGCAGAAAGTACAAACACCATCCACCTCTAAGTTACAGTAAGTCACAATCTTATCAGTCAATGCAGAGTATCCAAGTAAAGTCCTCTTTCATCTTAACTTGAGGCTGACTTCCAAACCTGAGAGTTCCTCTCCCAGGCACTCTTGCCTGTATTCACAGGTAGGCAGTTCTCCCAGCTCTTGCCTGGACTCACATGTAGGTAGCTCTCTGCTCCTGTTTCATACCTCAGCTTACAGGGACTGCTCTTTGAAGTTTCTGTTTCTAGGAAGACAAAGCTTAACAGACCTACAACAATATTTACACACGTTGCCAGCACTGTCATCTTTCTCAATTCAGTTTCTTTCTGACAAAGAAACACAAACCAACAGACAAAGCTTCTGTCTGATAAATCAAACACAAATCAACAGTAAAGTCTCAGGACTTCTGTAAACAGCAGTAAAGTCCGCTTTCAACAGACAAACTGCTTCATTCTGACCAAGTAATATCAACACAGACAGAACAGACAGGCAGAGTGCCAGACATCACAAACATTCTCCTTCTCAGTTCTTGGTTCCAGCTCATGCTTGACCTTTTCTCTACTCTGCACCTTCCTGTTCCATCCTTTCTGTTCTGCTCTTTTGGCAAGCTCCTCACACTGTGGGCTTCATGTGGCATATTAAGGGAAGGGCAAGTATCCAAACTCCCTTAGGTCTATTAAGGGTAACAGATTGTATACTGTTTCCAACAATGTCTTGACACAATCAAAGGCAAGGCTCAAAGTCACTTGAATAGCTGAAACAAGCAGCAAAGTTTTACTTTGCTTGCCATTACAGATGTCAATTTAGAAATGTAAATGTAACAGTATTAGTTTTGTTTTGTCTTTACCTTTTGTTTATTTTTAGTTTACATCATTCATTTCCATGAGATTTTGATTTACAAATTTTCTCCCCGTCTTTCCCCTACCCACTACCTCAAAACAGTGATCCCACTGTATACACCCTCCTCCAATCAGCTTTCTCCTATATCCTCCCCCATCACCTCTCTGACTTTCCAGTAGGGCAAGATGGATCTCCCTTCCCCAGTACCTGTATATTTCCCTCCTACCTATTCCACCCCAAACTAGTTCTATTCTGTCCCTTTACAAAAGTGTGTGCTTCTAACAACCTTCCCCCCCAACCTGCCCTCTTCCATCCCACCCCCTCTCATCCCCTTCCCCCCTACTCTCCT